>CALSCE010010647.1:1245230-1312920 GCA_943593645.1 Bovichtus variegatus
TCCCATACATACACACACACACACACACACACACACACACACACACACACACAGAGAGGATTAACGTGGGCTTGAATTTCAACAGAAAGAATCCCTGTCTACAAGCACTACGGAGCAAATCTGGCTTTAGAAACTTTCCTCATCCCAAAGCATCCTGGTACAATAGGAGGCTGAACTTAAACTCCTGCCATTGAAACATGTTCATTTTTGAGGGCCTGAAAGCACATTTGCAGCTGGACAATCGGCTCCTAAATCAAACGCAACATCTGCATGGAAAACACAGACGCAAAACTATTTTACTAAACACATGAAGATGGTGCACTTCAGGGTCCATATGCACTTTGATGGAAAATGTCAGAAAAGTGTGGAAAGTATTCCACTTGTTCTGGATGTGTCTGCAGGCTAGTGTGCATCTGGGAATACCAACTGGAATGGACAAATCAAAAAGAAATGTCCGCTGATATCCTGCTGAGTGTAAATGTTTGCTTATGAGAAAAAAAAAAAGTGTGCATTTGTGTGTGTTAGAAAGAAAATAAGTAGCGGTCTTCTTCTGCCTTTGTATGAATCTTAAGTAGTCCCATGTTGAGGGAGGCTTTGTTCGCCACCACCGTCGGGGGGCACGTCCTCCAACTTTTCCCCTCACTTCCTTTTGGCGTAACATTTATCATTCCTCTCTGACGAACAATCATTCTACAACATGGACTAGCATCTAGCGCACAATAAACTGCTACCCCCACCCCCTTTCGCCCCTTTCTGGTTGCTCGGATACCTTTCATCCAACGGGACAGCTTGTCAACAACATCATCACTTACTTAGAAACTCTCAACCTTCCATTCCCTTCACTTTGATTTGATCTAGCAGAGCCTTATTAAAAAAATACTGCTCCATCTTGTTTTTCAAAATAAAGCTTCCAAGAACATCTTTTTTCTTGTTTGCCTTTTATGTTGCATCCAAAACATTTAAAAAAAAACAAACTTCCAAGCCTTAACGTCTGGCTCTTCAAAAATTGCAATGCATCTTTAAGGGAACGGCAGAAGTGGTACAACCTTCTAATTTGAAAGAGAAATTCCCCTTTGGGCAAATATAGCATTATCCGGCTCTACTAAGCAACTAAGAAGCTCAATATTTTACACTGACATTATATTGTGCTGGTGTTAGGCAGGGAAGTTACCCTGAGGCCTGTTTCAAAGAAAGACTGAGTGACTCACCAGATCTTCGCTTTTCTCTCTCTTTGTCCAAAAGGCTAAACAGGTGCATTAGTAATAAGAGGAGAGATGCTGGAAGTTGACTAAGTGCGTACAAACACTGATTCACATCTTCCTCATTTCAACCAACAACACTACCATGGAAACTCTACTATAATGCATATGAACCTCCTCTGCCTCTTCACTGAGTCCGGCACAAGCATCCATAATCACCACAATTCATCAAAGTATTCCGAAAACAACCTTTTTTCTTCTGTTTTGTTGCTCCTTTTTAAACTGCCCCTTTCATTTTCAGTAACTCAAGCACATAATAGGCCTGGCCTGTTTTGGCCTTCGCCGTGTTTGCGCCTATCCCTTTCAGCTGACTGGTCTGCACCACTTATTCCGCTTATTATGAACACTGACGGCAGATTATTTTGCTTACTGCACCCAAACTCTCCGTCCTCTATATAGATCAAATCCAGCAAAAAACGCACTAAGAGACAAAGGCAAAGTTGACAAAAGAGACAAAAAAAGAGAAGAGATAGGGAGATAGAGAACAGGTCCAAAATGAGGGAAGGAAAAAAAAAAAAGAGGGAGAACACAGAAAAGGAGCAAAGGAAGAGGTACAGCGTCTATGGCTCAAAACCATTTCACTGACTATGTTTTGTCAGGGAAATAAAGACCAACTAACAGCAGCAGCAGCAACATACCAGCACAGCGCACGAGAATGCAAATCAGCCCTGATGCAAATGTCATACGTCTTCAGGGCCACAACAGATCGTCTTTATACCAACCCCCCCCAACACAACACACTTCTCTGTGCTACCAGAACCCCCGATTCTCATCCACTTCTGTACTGAAAACACACTCACACAAACACTTCCAGGAGGCAATCTTGCGCAGAGCGAGAGAAGTGTAATCACACGAGACAACATCATCTTCTTCTTACTTCACACTACACAAAAAGGGCCAGAGAGTACAGTTGGCTCTTTACACAAACACTTTTGAAAAAGAGAAACCACTTACTTGTCTGTCATGGCGTCGGCTAGCGAATACTGATTCATTAAAACTCCTTTCCACGTTTCTTCACACAGTTAGAAGTGATTGAGGGAGAGGCCTGCGGCTAACGTCTCAACACCAGTCTACAAGAGAGGGGAAGAGTAAGAACGTAAATCGTTTATTCACAACTACAGTAGGTAGACAAGATCATTTCAATACCCAACGGAACATGTCTTTAACAGTCACTGTAAAATGTCAGAAAATAGAGAAATGCCTTTCACAGCTCAAGGTGACGTCTTCAAAACAGCTTGTTTTATTCAAATAAAAAGTGACAGAAAAAGTCATCTCATCTGAGAAGCAGGAACCAGGCATGTTTGCCATTTTTGCCTAAAAGATGAATAAAAGAATAAATCGATTATTAAAGTAATGGTGGATTAATTTTCTGTCGATCGACTCATCATTTTGTAATAATGGTTTTAAAAACACATTGAAAAATACTGATAATTAGTTTGAATGCCCCATATTAGTAAAAGTGTAATGGTGATTTAGTCTTAAATCTTTTATATCATGAATTATGTACATTATTGTAGGTCAAGTAGCTAGATGATTCAAAGCTCTCTGATGAGAAAATACACACTTTTTAAAACGAGAAACTCACTTCTACTGTGATGGTTACTGCACGTCAATCAGTGACGACAAAAAGACTCCCCTGAACAGGCCATCGCCCAGGCTTGGACTACAGCTAACTTTGCAGACACGCTTGACTTGCTCACAATTAGCCGAGCAAGGCCCGAGCAAGGTCTCTTCAACTTTCTGGGGGATACTGTTACCATAGTGACCCAGGCAGCCGACCAGCCAGCTAGCTAGCATAAACAGAGCGCACCACTAGGGATCTGATCACAGATGAAGAATGCATTGTGTGACTGAGGAGCAATGGTGACAGTTTTGGATCAGCGCAGCTCATCCAGCATCAAAGCTGGCACAATACATAAATCATCACTAATAAAAAGATAATACAAATGATCAAGAGGGTGTAACAAATGCCATAAACACACCTCTGCTAAGGATGCATATTTGGGAATGCACATAAATCGGCAGCTGTTCACTGGCAGCGTTCAGATTTTTAAATTTTAATGAGGTGATGGCGCGTCCTGTGTCCTGCTGGCTGATGAGCAACCTCCAAAACCTGCCATTAGCTCTTCAGCTTATCTGCCTTCAAAAGATTATGATCGCACATTAGATTCATAGATTAGATCCGTTTATGTGTTAACACACTGGTATAACACTGATTTTGACCTGCCAGAGTGGGATTTTAAGGTTCCATAAGCAGATAAAAGGTTAGATACCAATATACAGACAGTCAAAAATACATAATAGACCAGTAGCAGAAAAGGAAAGCTGCTAAATCCCACCTCTGAAAATATGTCTATATTTCAGTTAATAATCCAACACTGATTAACCAAAGAGGACTTAATGGTTTTATCGCCGTTAGCTACAACTGGAAGGAGACAGAAGACTGAGGGTAAACCCCACCCAATCCTATCAGCCCCCAAACCCAGACAGACAGCCACGAGCCTCAGAGGCAGCCAGCGGCAGTCTGTCTGGATGGGGATCTTGGCTCAAGAGGCTGATGTGCGTGCTTTTCCCTGCTTTCCTTTCTCCTTTTCCACACCACAACACTCTGAACTCTGAGGGTTGTGTCTGGAAGACCTCGCTCACCTGCCTCTTTTATTTTCCTGTCTAATGGCAGCTCATTGAACTGTTGTCCATATGTCCATCTTCAGTGCAGAAACAGGCATTAGCTGTATGCACATACACCGAAGTAATATCCAGCAATTAATTAAGTTCCATTTCCTCTGGTCTTTTAGCCACTGTGTTTATAGGAAATATTTTCAGAAGAGGAAAGACTCCAACATCGCAGTTACCTTCAGAGAAATGTGCCTGAATTGGGGTGATCATTTAGAATTAATGAGGGTGATGGTGCAGGGAATTGTCTGCCAATTTTATTTGTAATAATTCTGTCAAGTTAAAAAACAAATGCGTAAAAAAGAGGCTCCACCAGAATGTTATGGATAAAATGTCACCGCATTTCTCTCGAGAAGCACAATAAGTCCATTTCCAAATGACGTTTCCTTACATTACGAAATATGCAAAGAGTCCATGCTTTTGCACAATGTGGCAATCCACCCAAGTATAAGAGCCTTATATGAAGAATGTCCCATGCTCGCCCATGCATACTGTTGTGATGATGTATGCAGTGTTTTCCCTGCAAAGCCAGGAGTTCCTTACCCAAAGCCCAGAATTAAACTCTTTCCTTCTCACGCAAACAATAATACAGGGCCTGGATGCTGCTGTTCAACACAATACTGAATGCAGTGACAGTAAAGAGCAGTCAAACTGTGCTGCAAGAAATCTGCAGCTCAGGGTTTAAAAAAGGTCACGTAAATGACAGATAAAATGGTTTCCAAGAGCGCACGGCTGACATAGAGATGGTCTCCGAGCCAGAAGAACAGTGGGCTTTGAAGTGAAGCGATAGCACTTGGAAAAGACATGCAAGTTAGCTTTGATCTACATGAGCCCAATGCTCACGAACAATTAAATCAAGCATCTTTTTTCCAAGTGTGTCAATGCCCAGTTGAAGACAACAACTTGTGGCATGGTAAAGGAAAATTGGAAATTTCCAAGCTGGGCGGGCAATGCCACTCCTTCCCCTCTTAAAGGGAGATTTATGAACTCCTGACAACAGCCAGCCAGGGGAAGACGAACTGTTTCCACATCTGAAGATGGGCAGACTCTGAGATTTTATTGTTCTTGCACGTTCTCCCACTACACATTTGAATTTGCATTTCTGCACAGCCAGGACCTGCAACCTTTATGCGAACACTGTACTGATCAATTGACCTGCCACGACTTGGCTGATCACAAAAGCCCAGTACCCTTGGCTGGTTATGTCTAGTGACAATTGCAATAAAGTTTATTAAAACAAGATGGCTGCAACCTCAATGTTGACAGAAATAGAGAAAGGCAGTGTTTTTTGTGCAATCCTATTGTGGAGCCGATGTCTGGAAGACAGATAATAGGGTCTAAATTCAGTTCAATATCCCAACAGTCTCAAGACTGTAGTTTTGGCCACAACATGTAAAATAATATTCCAGTAATATTAAAATGAGCTCTCAGCCATGAGGGAAATCGAACCGTTGGAACAACTCAAACCGAAAGACAGCCAACCAGAATTTTGGACATGCCAGAAATCCATCCGATGGGTAATCAGGCGTTGTGACTGTAACCCTAACTGCATGCCAAACGACAACCAATCTGGAAGAAATTCTGCCCTATTCTAAAATTAGTCGGGGGAGACAGTGCCTGCCCGGCTTTACTGTAAAACAGAACAGTAGACAACAGTGAAATTATTGATAATACTGCCCTTTTCTCTAGAATTATTTCAAATCTTGGCTCATAAAAGTGAAGCAAAAAGCAGCAAATCTAAGTAAAATGGGTATTTTCATCAAATCAACAAAAAAAAAAGAAAAAAAAAAAAGCACAGCAGGGTCCCACTCAATGCATCATGACAACATGCCATCCACCACTAAACTGAATTATTTACCTCCCAAATGCAATTTGGGTAAAAATAGCATGCGCTGTACTGGAGACTCTCTCCACTGCACATAGTGAGCATAAAAACATATCTGGTTGCTATGGCAGAGGAACAAGGTGTTGACATTGTGAGACGCCAGCAGCCAACACACTGGCTGCCGTCCACACAAGCCGTGTGCGACGTGAATCTTACCATAATCTGAGTGGGAAGATCCTGCAGGTGGAGCGAGAAGAAAGAGAGGCTCTTCGAACCAGGCGCAGTCACTCTGTTATTACTGGGGAAGTCAGCAATGGTTTGCATGACAGATGAAAAAGAAAATAGAATATGATCATTCAGCACGAGCAGTCTGTCACCTCCTCCCTCTCTACTCTCCGGTCATGCTCCTTCTTTCTCACTCCTTCGTTCTCCCTCTGCCTGCCTCTCTCTCTCTCTCTCTTACACGATAAACAAAAAAAAAAGAAGAGCACTAGAGGCTGCAAAGGGTTTAGAGATAGTGCTCGCATTAAAGGGCTGTTTCACTTTAACGCATGTCAGTGGCAGTCTCCGTCTGAGTGCATAACGAAACGCCCAGGATTGCCTTTCCCCTGTCACAGCAGTCAAACGCTGCTCGCCAGTGGAGAGCGACAGCGCAGAGATCGTGCCTCTGGAAAGCGTCAATGCACACAATTGCTGAGAAGGGGGAGGGGGAATTTGGGGGTGGTGGGCGAGGGGAGGGAAGACGGGGGGAGGGGGCTGAGGTTAGGGCAGTGTGTATTTGCATCTGTGGGGTTATGTCTATTGTTGTGGGGACTTTTTTTCGTGAATGGGGACCAAAGGTCCAGCTGCTGCGCTCTCTCTCAGCACTGTAATTAGCCCTGAGTAATATGCACTAAGTTACCAGTTTATAAAAAGGTACACCCTGCTTAAAACTAATGCAGTCTAATACAGTTTCAACACAAACTCTAGAGGGTATCATTTATTTCATTACTGTTGCATTAGTTTTGCCTAACTGTATCGTATAAACTGGCAATACACACTCACAGTTTAACTGTTAAGACAGTTTGCGTCCTCATGCAATTGATCGTAGATGTTGGGACTTACTTCTCGCTACGCAAACACTAAACAAATCAAACAATGACAAGACGATAAAAGTGAAACTGGTTCAAATCTGCTGACTGCCAACGAAGTCATGCAACGTCTTCTCAATGCAAAGCCATCACCGAGGGCCTATAAAGACGTGCTGCGGATAGTTGCGCAAAGTCAGAGAGCACCTTTTGCATTCAGCTGCGTCACTCAGTAATAACCTCCTCCACAGTAACACACCGTACTGTAGTCCAGCTCCCCACTCCATTCCCTTCCAGCTCCCTGCTCTCAGCAACACAACGCTGGGAACCTTTTCAAAACATCAAGTGAGCATCAATAGCACCGCAGCAACGCATCAGTAAGCTTCCTGCACTCTCAGCAAAAGCAGTCATAGCTTTGGGTGCAGCATCTTGGGAATCTTCAAGGATTTCCTGTGCAGTTTTCATGAACGCAATTATTGCCAGCATTTAAAAAAATAATAATAATAATGTTTTAACAACTGCTAATGCTAGAACTACTGAAAAGAATTAAAGTGACTGAGCCTTTCAGGGTGTGGACTGTTCTTCACGTTCATTGTTACCTGACACACGAAACGGAAAAAAAAAACAGGAAACAGAGCTTAACATTTAGAGTTTGTCTTTGTATCAGCGGATTTGAAACTACCGTTCAATCATGAGACCATTTTGCTGAGACATCTCTGGAATGCGGCAATGCATTATGCATGGCCAGTAACACACGAGTGCACACATAAAGTGTCTACACATGCCACTGTCTGCTGCAGATATGAAGCCAGATGCTTCTCTCTTTGCCAATAGGAAATGATTCCAGCCCGAGGGTGTTGGGGTACTAGGGTGTGGCAGGCAGGGGAGGTTTGTGTTTGTGTGCATTTCAAAAGGTGGGGGTTGCCCCAGATGTCTGTTTCATCGAGCCAGCACAGCACACCTCCACATCAGAGCGCCACAGACTGGCCCCTGACCTCTACCCTTTAACTCCTACAGGACCAAAACAATGAGATTGCTGCAACTCATACATCAAACTGGCCGACCTTGTTTCCTAAAAGGCTTTTTTTACAAGGACACTACCGTTGTGTTGTCATGAGCATCCTTCAACATGCAGTGCGTGTGATTTTGATTTATTCTTGTTTGCCGGCTTCACTGCCAGCAGATTCCTGACAATTAGATTGCTAATGAGCAGGAGGGGTCGTGTGTGTCCGTGTCAAAGACAGCACCTTCCACAGTGACCTCCACAGCAGGAGGGAAAGTGCTACTGCCCAGACCATTTGCAGGTATTCCAGCCTTTTCTCACAGAGGGGACTGGCTGACAACCAAACCCAGCGGACAGGGGACGAGAAGAAAGCCTCTGGAGGACTCATGAACGGTCAACCTCAAATCCTTTAAGAGTTTATTCAATTACCTCACAGTCACTCACTGTGAAGAAACGTGACGTCTCTTAGATATCTCCTTTGGAGGTGGTCGAATAATTGCATTGGGACCTGAGGAGTAATGCACAAACACAGTATGTGAGCTGCTTAATGCAAGACAGGAAGCGCTGCCAATTTCAATGACCCCAACTTTTTTTTTTTTTTTTTTTTTTTTTTTACAAGAGAGAAATTTGACAAACAGCCAAGGCTTGGTATGAAACTCAAACAAGGCATCCAAGTAAATAACCCCTGACATTCAAAACAAGAACCATTTCTGCACAAAGTTCCCAGTTTAAAACAAAGCTCTCTTTCAGCCGCGCAGTTCCAATTTCCTACCCGTTTTAAATTGATTATTGATTTTTAAAAAGCACTTTGCGTGCTTGCGTGGTTATCATTAACAAGCAAGAGCGTTGTGTGTAATTTCATTTAGCTCATGTGAATCTTGTGCATCCAATGAATGTGGGAAAAAGACAAAAAGGAACTTAAAGATTGTTCAGTTTCTCCACTAATAGAATTTCAAACATAGACACACGTGTTAAAAATAGACTAATTCGCTTTCCTAAATAGTGAAGTCCTGGGAAAACAACATGTGTGCAAATATTTCCTCCCATAAAAAGCAGGTATGGGAAAGTCTACAAGTCTAGAAAGAAAGTTCATTTTAAAGACTGTGCACAGTGGAGAAAACATTACATTCTTACCCACCTCTATCCACTTTCCCACAAAATAATACATCTACCTTATAAACCATTCTTTCCAATGGCAATTCCAAAAGCTGCAAGAGTCAATGACAACCTTACAACGCAAACACAACCTCTAACCTGAGGGGAAAGTCAGTGTGACAGACAGAAATGCCTGAGCCTCTCAGCGGCACGCAGGCAGTGGTTTAATGATTTGTCTGCTGCTGGTGAATGATCACACAGCAATATCCTGTTCTGGCTAGTTCTCAGGGCCCCCCCCGAGGGTCTGGCTGACATGATTCTGGCTTGCCCGGGTGACACTGAAGCGCCAGCCGGCCGATCATATTGACAAGATCCGGGTGGCTGCCCCCATGGCTGATTGTACCAAGCAAAAAAGACCTGTGGAATCAAACTTGATGAGGCAGAAGAATTACTTATTGAGGCCGTGAGGGAAGGGATGTCGTCGCCAATGCGTTTTGGTGAGGCGCTGAGCGGGAGAGGAGGGGTGGTTAATGTCACTAACGAAGCAGTGGAAAACAGAGTTAGAAAACACAACAGCTGTATTTAAGGGGAAAACTAAGTAGCTGGCATGTTCCAAAATTCCACAGTACTTATGCAATGCAGGCCTGTATATAATGGGAGAGGGGTGTTTCTTTAGTCTTAAGTGAGGAGCATTCATGCATTTCCTATGAGTCTATGAGATGTTAAAGAGTATGTGGGAGAGACACACGATGCAATTGAGAATATTCTTCTGCTTATCAGAAACAGGGCTGCAAGTAACGATTGCTTTCATTATCAATTCATTTGCAGGGTTTTTTCTTGATAAATTAGCTGAACTCTTTGGCCTAGGGCCCAAGGTGACATCTTCAAATAGCTTTTTTTCCCCCACCCACAGTCCAAAACCCCAAAATATTCACTTTGCTATCATGTGTAAGACAAGGAAAAGCAGCAAATCTCCACATTTGAGATGTCATGTCGGATCATCCAACGTCTGGCTTTTTCGCTTAAGATTAAGTATTATTTTTCCCGATCAACTAATTAATCAACAGCTTTACACAGAAAAACCCGGGCTTGTTAAGGCACCCGTCCCTCATTCCGTCTGCCAAAAGCCTAAACCTTATTTTAGGGTTGAAGAAGGTCAAGAGAACTACCACAGTGATGATGATGTAGTTTGAATTATATACTGCGCATAAAGCCAGGAGAGTCACACAGAGACGCAGGACTTCAGTTAGCCAGGCCAGAGGGCAAATGTTGAGACAGAAAGCAGCTCCAGAACTACTTATTACTCCCTCCGGTCCATGCAGCTCCACACCAGCTAAGACTAGACATGCATGCAGGTGAAAGGTTTATGATCATCCACTGACGAGCCCCAGCTGCACTGGACTGTCACACACAAGATGCCTGCCAGGCAGAAGAACTACAAAAAAAAAAAAAAAAAAAAACAACATATCAAGCTGTAGGCATTTATTTCGTTTGATGCTCCAACCAGCCTCAGTACAAACGGTGGTAACGTGGTTATGTGCTCCAGTGCTGTCAATAACAAGTCCTTTGTTGCTGCGGCGAAAGAGCACCCTTGATTTATGAAAGCCGAGGGTAAAAAACCCCTGAGTGACCTCTGAGTGGCAGAATGGCATTTTGAAAGTGCAAGGGGAGTTTAATCTTTAAAAAGATTTGCGTGAGCACGGCTGGTGAACACGTAATATTATATTCAGGACAGTGACAGCGACTGCGTGGACTCTCGGCGCAGCAGTCATCCGCTAACATCCTTTTTTTTCCGCATTTAGGGGTTTAAAGTGTCGCGGGAAAGTTTTTTTTTTTTTTTTTTTTTTTTTTTTATAAAAGTTTTGTGCGCGGTGAAAACGCGGAATAAGTGAAAGTACGTCAAGTATAACGATATGTTTTTAGTCTGTTGTGTCTCCGCGGGGGTTTCTGATGCAGTGCAACAAGTGCAGCTGAGCTTGAGTCCGCGACAGCGCGCATGAACACGGCCAGCGGGGCGCAGGCTGAAATAACTCCGCAATTTGAAACGGGCTCAAGTCCCGAAGCTACGCAGCTAGCGCGAACTAAAATGTGCACTGACGTGGAAACGTGTGCTGCTACTCACCGTGGGGAAGTGTTCCTCTTAGTCCCGGTGTGTACGGAGATGAAGGTCGGTGCAGCAGCAGCAGCAGTGTGACAAAGTTTGGTTGGTCGCAGCTCTCTCAGCTCAGCATGGCGGCTGGTGCCAGAGACTGGATTCAAAGCTCTCCGGGCTGAGATATCATCAGACAGGGGGAGGGAGCAGCGCGTGCAGGGGGAGGCGGTGGAAGAAGAAGTAGTGCTAGAAGTGGCCTACAGAAGCATCACAGATGTACTCAAAGTACCTCAAGTAAAAGTATTCAATATGCAGGATCACCCATTTAAACATATTTATTATGTGGAATATAGCCGATTTATTGACGTGTTTATCACTTTATATAGGTGAAACAATGTTGTTTTTTTTTGTTGGTAGCTTGTGAATGAGTTGTCGACCAGGGATCAATACATGTTAAATTAAACCTGTAATAATACATCATTATTTATTAGATTATGTATATTTAGTATTATTAATATGAATCTAAAAAGAAACTTAAGTTATTAACTAAATGTAGGCTAGCTAGTGCATGAAAAAGTAAAATATAAAGTGACTAGGTTACTCAAGTAGGTCTACTGTACTTAAGCACGGGTTTGAGGTACTTTTACTTTATTTAGGCCTAAGTAATCCATTTTTATACTACTTTATACTGTATAGCTCTACCTCCTCCAGCTACAACATTAAAACTGTGTTTATGTTAATATGCATCTGTAGTAATGTTCAATATTATGAAATATAATGCTCTGAAAACAGCCATTCTGCATTAGTCTTAAACTGCTTTTAGTTTCTAAATTTTGATTACAGGACTTTTTCAAAGGACAGGACCTCAATGTCCTCAGAGTTAGCCAGCTAGATAAGCACTGGATAAGAATCAGTTACCTTACACTTTTGGCTGAGGGGACTCTGTAGGTGGAGCCAGTGGGTTTAAAAGGTCACTGTTGGAGGTCAAAGGTTATACAACATTTTCCTAAAGGAGAAGTGAATCAAAAACACAGTGGAGGAAAGACAGGCTGACCCTTGTGTCATTGTGCAGGCGGAGGAGGAGGGAGAGGGACTTTCCGTGGCACTGCAGGCCCAATACAATACCATCTTTGAGTAAGAGACAGATTGCTGCTGGTGGAAGATAGAACAGCGTCACAGTCTACCTCTGTGGCTGCTTTGTGGGTTCACTGAATAACATATGTTGAGAAATGTACCTGCCCACTTGAGCTGCAATGAGTCTATAATGTGCTTTTTCTCCGGCATAACCTTAAATATGCCGATTCTCCCAGGCATCATCCGCCATTCTACAAATTGTTTATTTTCATATCAGCCCCTGGTGATTTGAGAGCTTACGGTTGAAGGATGGCTGGAGTTAAAAGGGGACGGTAAGTGCTGCCTGAAATGAATACGTAAAGCAGCTGGGTTTATCTTCACTCACTCTGTGACATGTGCTGCTAAGAGAAAACAGGTGACCGAGGAATGTGTGCTCAAACCCAAACGTATTACTGGTGCTCAAAAGAATTGTCGCCACTTAGACATCTGCATTCAAAGATATATTTTATGTACTTATCTGATTTGTATATGTAGGTCTTTGATGTATTGTCGGCCCCCCTTTTCATATTTAATTTCTCTTTCACAGGCACACGCATTCCACTTGTTGGTGGTTCATTTACTGTAACTCTGCGTAAGAATGATATTTTAATGCTAACTTTGCAGATGTGAAAGAAAGAGAGACAGACACAAAGACTACACACACTGAAGCTTATTATAACGCTTCTCTAGATAAGATCAGATAACCAGATAAAGGCCCAACATGTAAATGTGACATGAACAGAGAGTCAGACACACACACACACACAATAGATGAGGAAGTAATAGAGTAAGGTGTAGATTTCCAGTTTAAGTATATGATCTTCATGCCTGAGCTCTTCAGGCACACCAGTCGGATATATTTAGAGTCTCTAGTTGGTGTATCCATGCTACAAGGCCGACCACAATCATTCACAACACTTTAAGGGGCCAGCGCTGGTCTGAGATCAGACAAGAGGGGAGTGCGTGCAACTGGCACCGGGCAGGATCGACACCATAAGAGTCAGAGGTCAGGGCCACTCATATCAAAAGTATATACAGTACACTCGGTTTTACAATCTCATATTTCTGAAAGAGTGAGGTCTTACAGCTATGAAGAGAGCTATACAGAGTTTAAACAATCTAAGAAATGTAGCAAACAGTAATATCACAACAAGCTCAAGAATTGCTTGGTATTGTTACATTATGTTTTTCAGACAACCGGCTAAGAATCCCATTCATTAGAAATAATTCCTGTGGGAGAAATTTACAAAAGTAGAAAAAAACAGGTGTTTGGTGTACATGCCTTGGAGTAAATACAATGGCATATTATTTATACTTAAGCTTAGTTATTAGCCCGCACATTTCCTATAAGCCAATAATAGTGCAGTACATAAACTAGTGAGGTGGACTTTAGGAAATAACAACTAGTTTTGTAATACAGGTTGACTAACAACAGCGTGGCAAAGCAGCACCATCTAGTGGCAGATATCGAACAACAATTTATATTGATTGAACCATTGCCCTCTGCGCGCACGTGGATGTATCTTGCGCGTGCACAGCTCCCTATTCGTAGGTGTAGCCTAAATAGGTGTGCCTATTTGTTGCTTTAGTTATAATGAATGTAATGTCTGTGATTGGGCAACATGTCGTATGTTTCATCAGACACCATGGAGATATTACATTCGTGAGATTGTGCCAGAGGGGGCATTGGGTTCTTTGCACCGGAAATCCCGCCTCACATCTCCAACAAGACAATGAACTGCGCCCCCTGGCGGGCACTTACACGTGTATCAGGTGTGCACGTTACACTGTGCAAGGTTTGCAAACCTCTGTGGGGCCACTATCAGTGTGATGTAATTTCCAACAAGATAGTTTTTAAAAATAGTCCACCTCACTTGCCACATCATGTCAACATGAGGACTTTTGCTGCAATTGAACTGTGCAATAGCATCACATCTGTAAATTGAATGAGGCTACGAGTTACTACAAGGTGAAGCTGTATTTAGTTAGCTTTCGATGTACAAAGACAATTGTTGATCTGACATGTTGTCAGAGACAAAGAGGTGGACTAAATGATTGTGTAACTCTATGCTCTTTGACTGTGCCGATGATTTGGCTAAGCTAAATTGAAAGTAGTGTGTATATTATCTAAAACGGGCTAATGTCTAGTGTATCAGAGCAAAAGTATGCAATTCATGTCAACATGGTGTTGATTATTTTGTGTCCCTGTTTAAAGAATGGACAAACATACATGTTTTAAGTTATGGAGTTAAAACTACAGTACTAGACTTAAAAATAAAAATAAAAAGTCAGCTTTATCAGCAATAATGTATTTTTTAACCTCACATATTTAATCCCAATGCAAGATCAGCGAGATCACCAAAAAGGTCATATGTCCAGTTACTTGTCCTTGCACTGACCTCTTAAGTCAGCTCACATGTCGAAGCCGGGCTGAGGTCTATTTTAGTGTTATACAAGGTGGTACGGAAAAGACAATGACTACTCAGTGCTGCATCAAAACAGGAAATGTATACATTAAAAATTACATCTCAGAGTCACAGGCAGATCAATTAAATTATGGGTTATTAAATGTTGTTTGTCCGTCGTTGCTCAAACTTCACGAAGCAACAGATAAAGCTTGTTTTTGTGCTGTGTAATTTAGCAGATTGACAATCTAAGAAATACTTTCATTTAATATTATTTTGTTTTTTGTAAGATATACCATAAGGATCTATAATTAAAATACTATAGCTTGAAAATAATTTGTCAACAAATGTAAAAGTTATTATATGCTCCAGCACAAGAACACGTTTATGGTGGAAACACATTCTGTGACCTAAAACGCAGTATCATACACATTCACCAACATTACATGGTGGAAGAAGTACTCAGATCCATTACTTAAATAAAAGTACCAATACAACAATGTAGAAATACTTCATTACAGTAGAAGCAGAAGTTCTGCACCCAACATCCTATTTAAGTAAAAGTACAAAAGTATTAACAACAAAATGTAGGCAAAGTATCAAAAGAGAAAGCACTCAAAAGAAATGTCCCCTGCAACTAATATTGTTATAGCCAATTAGACATTATTAGATTGTTAATACTGATGCATCAATTTGTTTGCTGCATTTTACTGTTATAGGTGGTCCAGGTAAAGCTAGTTTAATCTACTTTATTTACAGTCAATTTCAACTCTCGCCTCAAACAGTTAATGAAATGAAACAATGTCAGAAGTTAGAGGTGAAATGTCTCTTTGGTTGAACTGCTAACAACTCATTGACATATGAAACAGGACACAACACCCAACCAGACACTGCTTTCTTATTTTTAACAAGACGTCCCAAGTCAACAAGGTTGGAATCCAGTGGTTTAATCTTTAACAATGCATTATATTCAATTAATTTATCATGTGTTTTAAAGTGAAATCTTAATCTCCAAATGTATCAAAAAAAATGTAGTGAAGTAAAAATAATCTACACTATTTCCCTCTGAAATTTTGCGTAATATAAGTATAAAGTAGCATAAAATGAAAAAACTTAAATGCAACCTCAAAGTTGCACTTAAGTACAGTACTTGAGTAAATGTACTTTCCACCAATAGGACAGGGGCATGAATCAGGAAAAATATATCCATAGAAGCTCCATGGCTTTAGCATTAGCAGCGCAACACGAACCATGGATGCATTTATACCCAAAGCCTTTTTTCTGAGGGGCGTGCAAACCAGCTCGTGCTCCAACCACTCTTCCCGGTGCTGTCACGTGCCTCCGGGTGACCAATCGCGAGCCGCAGATTAACCAGTTTGCCGCACCCAAGTGGGATGATGGTGGCTCGTCGAAGCGACGCAGGCACGACGAGCACAGAGAGATAAACCCACTCTGAGCTCACCAGGGTAGGGGATAAAGAGAGTGTAACCCGCCGTCCTGCTTCCACCGACCACTGTTTATATATTTCATCACATCAAAGAGAGGGTAAGCTGGGAAATAATTGATACCGTTTGCATTTCAGCCGAACAACATGACCCATGTGTGTGTTTTTTATAAAACCAAAAAAAAAAAAAACCGTTCGTTCCACGGTCTCGCTGTGTCTCAGTGTGGCGACTTCTCCCACTGTTTTGCTAATATGTTGCTCGGTGCAGTCTGCAGACAGGCAGCTCTGCACGTTCTCTCAACGTAAAACGAGAATTTCTGCGTTTTAGTTTTGATTTTAAAAACTCGCCTGAGCTCGGACGGTTTCCCGTGTTGAACAACAGCCCAGGGCCAAACACTTTGTGTCCGGTGTGTGTGTGTCGCTAGCCCGCCCTGCTGCCCGAGCAGGCCCGTGGTTGCATTATTTTTGCATATCACATGCGCACAGTTGCTGTAGTTATTTAATATGGGCTGCTCGAGTCGATACGTTTCCTCCATGTAGTGTTTCTGTGTGTTTCTAGTCTGGGCGTGTTTATAAAGCAGGATCATATGGGTTTTTGTGATGGAGCAGTTTCCTGTTGTTCAGATGGCACTATGTCCTGCATAATAATAAATAATGTGCACATTAGTTTTCCTTATTTGTAAGCGCATCTCTTCTCATCCTGTCGTTTCACAGTAGAAGATGACACACCATGCCACACTGCACCAGATAGAGCACTTTATTAATCCTACTGGGACATAGTGTTGGTACAGTATCCAAGTCCATGTCACTTATAAGTGAAAAGCATTTCACAAAACGTTATAGAAACCTAAAATCATAACCAGAGACAGAGGTAAAACTGGCACCATACTCGTGACTCCAAATATACAGTATATATATATATATATACATTATATGCATTATAAAAACACTGCACATTAGTAGTGCAGGAATGCAATGAAGCTATATCATGATATTCCTGACTGCTTAATTGATAAGTGGATTGACACATTTATCATCAACAACAAAAAAAAGAATACAAGAAGAATAAATATTTGCTGCTTGAAGCTTCTCAGATGTAATCAGTTGCTACTTTAAAAAAATATATAATAGTGAGTTGGATTATCTTCAAGTTTTGTACCGTTAGTCAGACAAAACAATGTCACCTTGGACTCTTGGACTGACATTTTATAGACTTGCAGATTAATAGAGTAATTGAAGAAATAATTGACATTGATAAATAATAACAATAATTGTAAGTTGCGGCACTAATTTCCCAGCTCTAGTAAGAGTGTGTAAGGGGGTTGGAAGGCTATAATAACCTGAGAGTTTGTAAGGGTTTAATATGCTTTGTTGATGACTTTGTTTTTAGCACCAATCTGGAGAACATAACCACTTAACTGTGGCTGTGTCTGGCTTCTTACTGAAGTCCACTGTGAATCCCTTCCCCCTTGCACTGTATGAGGATTAGCAAAGCCAAACTGCCAAGATGAAATGTCTGAGTGTTAAGGGATGGTAACTCCCTGGATTTGGTAATTCTGTTAGAATGAGTAAAACTCCCAAAGGAGGAGCTTAGCTCTGTCAGTCCAGCTCCATGTTGCCACCCTCTGCACACATGCTACACTACTACTACTACACACACACACACGCGCACGCACACACACACACACACTCACTCACTCACTCACTCACTCTAGATACAGAGTATTTGTTTTACTCCCACTCCCCACACCCACACCCTTGACTGCAGTGCAGCTGAAAATGTGTTCCTCATTTCAAGTCGATTCTCTCTCGATTTCACTCTTTCCTTCCTTCCTCCCCATATGTGATCACTTAGTAGGAGACTTTTTTTTTTATTTCTTTTTTTTAAGTTAGAGATGCAAAAACGGTCATTCTTGAACTTTCATTCACACCACAAAGGTCATCTAAGATTGTGTAAATAAATGTATCCATGTTTGTGTCAAATATTTAGCTTACAGAATACTATACAGATGTGCACATGATAGTACAGGACAGAGTGAGACGAAGGAAACTGCACAGGGTGGGGTGTGTTGTTTCAGAGCTTCCACCCCTCTGTCCCATATGACATGCGACAGCCAGATAAACCCCGGGTCACACTCAACTAAACACAGCGCCTGGCCTGGCCTTGATAGTCTGCAGCAGATAATACCTTTCCCATGAGGCTACATTTAAAAAATAAAATAAAATAATAAATAAAAAAAATCATTTTGTTGGCGTCGTCTTAGGGGCTACTTACTTGTCTTTCAAATGAAACTTAGATGCATCTCTTCGCTCTAATGAATCTGATCTGATTCATTTCATTTTAGGGTGGAAAAGGTGACATTTCTTACCAAAGCAAGGGGAAATATCTGGCTCTTTAGCTGTTAAATATTCCACTATGTTCACCAGTTAGTTGCTAATCGTGTTTGTCTGCCTTTTTAGTGCTGAACATGTAGTGTTCAGTGGCTTTTTCAAGCTTTTTCACTGATAACAGCTGCCTTCTGCGGCTGAAAACAACACTGAGAATGGTGAAAGTGAACCAAAAACAGCACATTTGTGGCCAGAAAGCTAAACACTGAGTTGAAAGTCACTATAAAGCTCCATAAAGCCGAAGGGTGGCACAGATTCTGGTGATAATTAGCTGTAGGTTCATCCCTACAAGTGACCCCGCCTTTACATTGTCGTTTGATGCATACTTTACATATCATAGTTCATCATAGTTCCTCTTTTGCTGTGTGCGTTTAACTCAGTTTTTTCAGATTGTTAGCATCAGTTGACTAAGCACAAATAACTGTAAACTACACCGTGGGGTATAATTGAATATGGATAAAGACTTGATTTATTAGTGAAGTGGATGCCAATGAACTATAATCCTACAGCAGTCAATTTGACTCCAAAGAGGGAACAAACAGGCCGCTGGAGTAAGGTCACGACCTTTGCACATGGGCTGCCCACTCTACCAGGTGCACAAGACCATACACGGGGCAGAGCTAAATTGACACCTAATACATTCCTACCAGTCGTAGTAATTAATTAGGGTCTGTAACACACACACACACACACACACACACACACACACACACACACACACACACACACACACACACACACACACACACACACACACACACACACTAAAGAGCAGTTGCTGGTGGATTCTTCATCTCCAGTAATGACGGGCATCCAGCTCAGAGATATAAAGAGCTTTGTCCAAGTGCATTTCTCAAATGTCTGAAAACGGCTACACACACACACACACACACACACACACACACACACTATAACTGTTATAGAAAGACAAGCAGGAGGTCATTTTTTTTTTTTCACAACATAATGATCTTTTCACTGCCGATTTCTTGATTGGCATATTTTTGGAACAAATTAAATGGATCTTTTTGCTTCACATTTCTTTTTTTCATAGAGCTTAGTCATGCTTAAAAAAATGTTTTAGTGCAAGCTTCCGCCTCTTTTAATTATGATTGAAATATGCACAATGTACACAGAGAGCTTTAAAGTTGACACAAAGCCAGCCACCGTGGGAGCAGAGAGGCTGGTGCTTCTCTACATATAATATCTCTTACCTTTTCTCCTCATATCATTGGCTCATAGCAACCTCTGTTGAGATTGGAAACATCTGTATTGAGTGGCGTGATTGCAAGCTCAAAACGTCAGTTTATTCAATCATCTAGAAGAAATTCAATCGCTTGTTTAACAGGATCCTGTTCATTTTCCTTTTTCAAATGTACATTGTCATAGTCAGGACATAAATTATGGGTTTAAGATTAAGAGATATTTTTTCCTGAGGAGAAAGTACACTTTTCTACTGTGTTTGAGTGATTTTGAAGATACTATAAAATGAAGTATGTAAATCTGTTAACCTTTTAGCCATGTTGCCATAGTGTTAGTACAGAGATAAGAAATGCTGCAGGACTGCTTTATGGCAATGTTGAGATTTGAGACATCATGCTATTTATCAATATCACAATATAGAATAAGATCAGGGCTGCTACTATCGATTATATGCTTGAGTAATCTCTTGATTATTTTCTCAATTGATTATTTGTTTGGTCTATTAAAAAGTCAGAAAATCCCAAAAAAATCATATCAGAAAATCTAAATTCCCAATGAGCACATATCATAGAGCTATGGTTTGTAGTATCCTCTGGGAGGTATTGTAATGGCTCCAGTGTTTCTGTCCATAGGCCGCTGTGTTCTTTGCTTACATTTGTAGCATTGGCAAGTCTAAAACACCTGATTGTTACAATGACAAATCAAAATGTCTCCTAATTTATTGCGCTAAAGCAGATTGCATATACTGTTGTGTGTGACTTAAGTCTTGATTTCGGTCACGATGCGATTTGACTTTCGATTTTAAGGTCACAGTTTCATTACATTTTCGAGTCTATTTTAAACTTTTTTTTTTTTCCCCCCAGCACTGACTGCTATGTCGTTGAGTCTGGATTTGTAAAGATCAACAGATTATTGATTTTATGCCCTGTAAACTGTCAATTATATTAAAAAAAAAAAAAAAAAAAAAAAAGGCTACATGGTATCAAGCGGATATATCCTCCATATATTTTTGGGAATGTACCACACTAAGGACATGTGGTCAAATTGAAATAACTCAAAATCGTGATACGTTCTGAACCATGAGTTTTTGATCCCCTGAACCCTTTTAGAGTATAACCAGCTCATGTACTCATGTAATTCCTTTGCGCTTGTTTGTAACCTTGGGAACTCATTTTACTTTTATTAATTTGTTCAAAGCTCCATAAATATATAGTCTTTGATTCCCAACTGCACTTCATCTTAATCTAAAACAAACGCTATCATTAATTCAATGTGTGTTGCATTTCTAGAAGTCCCTGAATAAGACACACTGTCCCTGACATGTTTTGAGTCTAATGTAAAATGAGTAACGCATTAGTTTGAAGCTGTGTGCATTGTGACGCCGACTGGCTTGCAGCGTGATGTTGGCCTACAGCTGGTCTTGCATAACAGCAATCTTTAAAAGGCTGTCCCGTGTTTCCATGGTAATGCGTTTGGTTTCCATAGTGATTGCACTCTTAACAGGAGTGGAGGATAGCCGATCCCCTGCACCTCCATAGCTGAGGAGAGATGAGAAGTAGGGGGTCTGGCGAGGCGGGGGCGCCTGTGGTTGTGAGAACACAACATCGTGCACAGACAGTGAAAGCGTCCTGCATCTACGGCCATTTGTTAATGCGATATTGTCCACGGGAAATATGCCACTTAACGATCCGCATGTTTGTTTGAACACAGAACAAGATGCTTAGAGATGTTATTGCTGGAGTGAGGTCTCTAGTACTGCACAGCTGGAGTGATTCATTTGAGGGAAGGCAGAGTGCAGCATGAAATGAGTGTATTCAAACAAATGCTCCGTGAGATGCCAGTGGAAGTGACCTGATTTAGCTCCATTACTCCTATACACCTATCCTAGTCGGACATTGAGGTGAATATACTGACAAATAGCAGAAAGCCAGAGAATATTTGAACGCTGCAGAGGTGATTTCTGCATATCATCTGATATCCTCCTCCTCGCTCCTGCTGCTCCTTTCTAATCGTTCTCCGTCATGCTGTTTTTAGTGATACTTGTGGTTCATTCATCCTGTATTTGCAGGTGTTAGCAGATTTTGTGGTCGTGCGCTCTGCAGTGTCTGACTGATGGCAGCCTCAAGACAATCGAAAGGATCGTATTACAGAATTCCTGCAGTGCTTTAGCGCATAGAGATGGGTCGTTGTGAGCAACATTAGCATTGATATCGTGCCTACATTACTATATTCTCCTCTTTAAACAAAAAAGCAGCGGTATGAATGTTAAATTCTTTTAGGCTTTTGTCACATACTTTTTTTTCTTCTTCAGTTGTCCCACTGTCAGCAGACATGTTTTATTCCCGTCATTGCCGCTAGCAATAAACACCCCCAACATGAACAACAGACAGCAAATGCAGCATAAACAAGTCGGAGCAAAGTGAATGAGATCAGACTAGCAGTCTAGAAGCATGAAGACCATCTTCCTGTGAACTAGGCTGACAAGGGCCAGTCTGGGAAGGAGCTGTAGAGAGTAGGGGGGGGGGGGGGCACGATTTCGCTTCTCACCCTGTTGTGTTGTTGCTAATTTTCCAGCATCAAACCAACCTGAGCTGTTGTTGTTTGCAGTGCACGGTGAGACTTTCGTATTAATTACAGGCCAGAGACTCTTTCTCCCTAATGAGAGGATTTGGAACGGGAGCTAATTGCTGATGTCTTTATTCTTCTGTCAATGACTGATGTCCTAATCACACAAGTGAGGTAGAACAACAGAGTTTTCAGAGCGAGAGTATGCAGCTCACGGTTCTCATATTCTTTCTATCGTAATTTTAGTTTTAGTTATGATTAAAGGAAAACGGGAGGGACGAGACACCAAAGAGAAGAATGCGAGAGGATTCAGTTTTATGAAATCGGGAGCGACTGTCGTTACAAAGGCCTCCTCTATGGACAGAGTTGGGAATTTCTTCACATGTGTAGGGCGTAAGGACTCGCGGAGTATTTTAATATTTGTCTGAATAAATATTGTTAGAGACGTTGACGTTAATCCAGAATGACCCTTTTGATGGGATACACAAAAACTACACAAATGTATTTTGTTTAGAACAGAATCTGAATTGTTGACCTGTTTTTTTTTTTGTTATAATTTCAAAGAAAACAAGCATATTAAATGTGCTGTCACTAGTTTTACAAAACACAGCTAACATCTGTTACAAAGTTTACCAAGTCAGTTTTAAACATTTTATTGTTCTCAACTTCAGCTTTCTCTCTTAAGATGTTGTTATGTTTGTGATTATTGAATTTCTCTTCACTTGATGTGTGTATGAGGTGAAAATGAACAATACATTGTCATTGATTTGAGCAGGTGACCTGAGATTTTGGGGAAAATGTTGGGTTTGATGTGTAAAATCTCAGAACACTAATAAAAGCGACGGGAGCAGCGCGAGGCTCTGCCAGCTCGCTGTGTGACGCTGGATGCTTTGGGTTTGGTCTGCAGTTGTCATGGTAGTTTTGGCTGAACATTTGTATTGATGCCGACTAATGGGCCAGAGCAACCCCACATTACCCATGCATGCTTGCACAGACACATTTCCTTGTGCTCATAAATTTGTCTGTGTCTTTCAGAGTCAGGGCTCGAGTAGCCTGAGCTGTGATGGACAGGTGGAGACTATTTATCCTCAAGTACACTCAGCCAGCTGGATTGACATGGATCTATAAGAAATATATCTCTCTATTCTTTTTATGTCTCTAAATCAGCTGAAGGCGACACATGATAATGTTCTGAGCTAAATGTTGGTTATTGAATCCCAACCATACAGTAATAGTTATGTCCACAACATACATTCCTGAGCGTTAATTAAGACTTTTGCTCCTAATGTTTTTCAAGAGACCTGTAGCTATATTTCCAGTTTTTTGTTTTGACTTTCCATTGGCCAGTCTTGACAGCTGAGTGGTGTTGTTGTGATTCCAGGAAACACATTGTGGAAATCAATGAAAAGCCATCTCCGCTGGGAAGAGTGGTCACATGATCGTGACAGGAAGTAGGGGAGAGTGTGGGCTGTGCGATTGGTTTTCTGGTCTAATGAATGGCGCTGCTCATTTCTTCACTTTCTTATCGTCGCCTACTTGATATTTCTTTTATAATTTCATGAAATGTATGGACTGAAGAAACATGCCCTTTTTATAATTGTGTCTATAAAGTTTAAAGCAGACGGTGGTCTGTTTTAAAGTATGTATTATTAGTCTGTGACAAATGTTTTAATCCTAATAAACATGATGTTTTATATAGTTTTGATTTGAGATATTTAACATAAAGCCTACTAAAATACAGGTATATGTAAAGCCTACCACACAAGGCCGCATAAACCAAAGCACATCAGCGACGGCGTAATATAAAACCTGGAGTTCATCCATCACAATCTCAGCGCACAGTCATAAAGATTTGATTTAGGGAGTTATTTTGAAACGTATGTAATGGGAAGTGATGTGTGTTATCGATTTTTTGTTTTTTACTGGCAGAAAAAGTTCTAAAGTTATCTCTTATCGCTCCCTGTACAGGAGGCCAGCCCAGGATGAACGGCGACTCAGGTGCCGGCGTGGTGACGGCCCCCCCTCCCACCACAGCCCCCCACAAGGAGCGGTACTTCGACCGGGTGGATGAGAGCAGCCCGGAGTACCAGAGGGAGAGAAACATGGCTCCCGACCTGCGGCAGGACTTCAACATGATGGAGCAGAGGAAGAGGGTCTCCATGATATTACAGAGCCCGGTCAGTGGAACAGACTCATGAAATAAATTCAAATTCAGTAGCATACACTACATTTGCCCTACATTACACTACATCAACGGACTACATACTGTGGTCACACTGCCATAACCAGCGTGTTAAAATGTGAATGGGCTCTTTTCATGTAAAGGCAGCAGCCGTTTCAACATCACATGATGGATCCAGTTTGTTCCCCATCAACAGTGTGTCTGTGACCTGCTGAACACTCAGGACAGAGAACAGCACTGTGTGTAGGCCTATTGTATGTGTGATGTATTGAAGTGCTGAAAAAGAGCCCAGAGGTTTTCACTTTGTTAAACTCACGTCAGTGTTTTCTCTGTATCTCAACTTTTTACCTGGCTATGACCAATGTGGTCTAATACAACAGTCCTGTTGAATTGTCTTGCATTATACAGGAGCAGTGTTTTATAAAGGTAGAAATGAATGTTCCTAGATTGCCTGGCCTGAGTTATGTTCATATTCTTAGATTTATTTTGTCTCTTTTATGGAGTATATACACATTTATTTGATCTTTGTCAATTTTTATTTAATTCAATTGTTTGTTTATTTTATTTTGAAAATGTTCCTTTCTCTTTTTTTATTTGCAATCTCAAAAAACAGTATATTTTAAATCATCTGGTCTATATCTGTGAATGTACATGCATATAATATTTTAATATTTAATTATATAAATATTACATTTATAATTATTTCATATAAAGTTAAATGAGAATTGACAACTTTTACCTTTTTTTTTTTTTTTTTTTTTTTTTTTGGGGTCATTGTGCCCCCATGTGTTTTTTAGTTTTTTTTGCCTTTTACATCTTTCTGTGTTTTTGTGTGTGTTGATGACCCGCAGGCATTCTGCGATGAGCTGGAGACAATGATCCAGGATCAGCTGAAGAAGGGAAAGACGCCCACTAGCCTTCTGGCTCTGCAGCAGATCGCAGACTTCATGACCACCAGCATGCCTTCCATGTATCCCGCTGCACCACAGGGAGGCATGGCAGCTCTCAATATGAGTAAGCAGGGAAGAGAATGAGTGTGTGTGACTTTTTGACAGGCCTGCTATGTCTGCTCTCAATGAGTAATGCAGCGTATGTCAAAGTTAGTTTCTGTCCAGTTGGATTCCAGTAGGCAGACTCCAACTATTCTTATCTGTAAGTGAGATTTCTTTCCATTCTTGCTCGTGAGGGTTCAGGAATGGTTCTTATTTTTTCTGTACAGAGCACTATATTTGATCCATTTTTGTCTCTTTTTCCACACTGTCATTATGATTATTTATTTTTTTACGTCTTTCATGTAAGCGAACCCCGTCTTTCTGTCTGACCCCATCTCTTCCTCTCAGGTTTGGGTATGGTGACTCCTGTCAATGATCTGCGTGGCTCAGACTCTATTTCCTATGACAAGGGCGAGAAGCTGCTCCGCTGCAAGCTGGCTGCCTTTTATCGGCTCGCTGACTTGTTCGGCTGGTCCCAACTCATCTACAACCACCTCACAGTAAGATGGGCTTCTATCTTTATTATAACTTGCCTGATTATCACATTTTCAAAGCAAAAAATATAGTTGATGGTTGTTTGTGTATCCAATGGGTAGATTGCAAACAGGAACTGCTCATAGCTAATGCAGCATACTTTTAAATGGTGCCACTTTCTCAAATTGTTAACAAATATAGTACATGCACAATGCTATGTGTGTAGAGGATATGATGTGGAGGTTTATAATATATCCTAAGGGTGCATGATTTGGTGTTTGTAAGTGGAATGAACAGTATCGTAACACTATAATCTAATGTGTCTCTCTTCTGGTCCTTTAGGTCAGGGTGAACTCAGACGAGGAGCGCTTCCTAATTGTCCCTTTTGGGCTCCTGTACAGTGAAGTCACCGCATCCAGTCTGGTGAGGATCTGTGCGGGTCTCTATTAGAACTGTACTTCACATGTGATTTTAATGCATTTAGTTTAGTGGAATTGATTGCTAAAGTGATTAAACTTAAAACTATGGCTTTGATTAACCCCTTGTTATCTGCTCTCCAGGCGAAGGTAAACCTTCAAGGGGAGATAGTTGACCGGGGAAGCACCAATCTCGGGGTCAACAAAGCCGGCTTCACTCTCCACTCTGCCATCTACGCTGCACGGCCCGATGTCAAGTGTATCGTACATATACACACACCCGCGGGTGCTGCGGTAAGGGACAGTGTATACAAAGTAGTTATTCCGATATAAGCACAGACATGGGCTCATTATAGTCTGATGTCATATGTTGTGTGGCATTTTCGGTTGCAGGTGTCGGCCATGAAATGCGGCCTGTTGCCCATCTCACCCGAGGCACTGTCCCTGGGCGAGGTGGTCTATCATGACTACCAGGGCATACTGGTGGATGATGAAGAAATTGACATCATACAGAGGAACCTTGGGCCTAACAGCAAGGTAACAGTGTTTCTGTCTGCATGTGAAAATGAAAACAAAACCAATATTGCTTCCGCAACTATGGAAATGTTACTTTGAAATGTTGTACTTTCATTATAAAACCTGCTATATTCAAAATGTTTAACTTCTGAAAAACATTTAAGAAATCAGAAGGCTTTCCTTTGCAACGTTTTTATGTTTCCTCTCTCCCAGGTGCTCATCCTGAGGAACCATGGCTTGGTGTCTGTAGGCGAAACAGTGGAGGAAGCTTTCTATTACATCCACAATCTGGTCACTGCCTGTGAGATCCAGGTAGGACGCACACTAAGCTCTGTAAAGGACATTCCCTCTGAAATATCATTCGCAATTGCAACTAGCACATGGACAGTTATTTAATTCAAATACTCCTAAGTATTGTCACTTTGAACCATTTATTTTCCTTTGGGTTGTTATATTTGGCACCATATGTTTGTCTGCATTTGTCATAACTATTGTCTTTGTCCCTTGTCTCTCCACATTTTTGTATACGTTCATCTTTCTTCATGTTTCTGTCTGTCTGTCTGTCTGTCTGTCTGTCTGTCTGTCCGTCCTCATGTCCACATTTTATTTTTCTTCTGTATTCTGGATCCGTCTGTGGTTTGTCTGTCTGTGTCCCTCCCAATTTCTTTCAGGTGCGAACACTGGCCAGCGCTGGAGGGCCAGATAATCTGGTGTTGCTGGACCCAACGAAATACAAGTCACGCCCACGGGTCCCAGAGCCAGCTGGCGACGGGTCTTCTGCACACCCCAAGTGGCAAGTCGGGGAGCAGGAGTTTGAGGCTCTCATGAGAATGCTCGACAACTTGGTAAGTATGAAGAATGGGGTGGGAGTATATTATTGCCACTCCTAAAGACTGTTATTTTCTCTTTCAAAACACAGTCATAGCTATATGACCTCTAAACATTTATAGTTGGTGTATTAACCGTTTGCTAACCCCTGTTGTTGTTTGTCTTCCTGTTTCCCAGGGCTACAGGACGGGCTATCCTTACCGTTGCCCGGCATTGCAAAACAAAGCTAAAAAGTACAGTGACGTGGAGATCGCTCCCTCTGCCCACGGTGGTTACTCCTACGGGGAGGACAGTGACTCAGGTGCTCGCTCCCCGCTGAAACAGAGCTTCCAGCGCGGCCAGCGCGACAAGACCCGCTGGCTCAATGCCGGCGGCCGGCCCGACGAGCCCTGCGAGGACGGGCCCGACGGCAGCAGCCCCAAGTCGAAGCCTAAGGTGTGGACGAACATAACACACGATCACGTGAAACCCTTGCTGCAGTCTCTCTCGTCTGGTGTCTGCGTGCCAAGCTGTATAACCAACTGCTTGGTCTGTGCCTACCTTATTGTTCATAGTAAAGATTTTACAGCTACCTTGTTGGTGGAAATGGGCAGGTGGTCGGCATCCTGAGGTTCTGGGGACAGTGAGGAGTAAAAGTGCAGTACAAAGCTGAAACTGGTGCTTTCCGATGGTCTTTTATTGAGCCTTTTTATATAACTGCTAGGCTAAATCAGAAGTTGGTGTACTCCTGCTTTTACTTTTAGGCTCACTGGCACTGTCATTTCAGATGTCCTATTAACCCACCTTTCCAATGCAGTTAACTCTGCTCTGTTAATTACTTTGTAGCATAGCTCCTTTGCTCCTTTTCCCTTCTGGTCTCCTAATGCTTCATGATGCCGGGCCAGCAGCCCAAAGCATGCCCCACTGCATGTGTAGTAGTGAAATGCATTGTTGGTGTTGATGTTTTTCCCAGAGGAGCGAGCAGCAGGGGTGTGGCATGAGTCCTCAAGTGGGCAGGTGAATGTAGCAAGACACGGTGAGGTTGCTGCTAACCACACTTTCGCCCCGCAGTATACAATCTAAGTTTTGTCTTTGCATCTTGAAGTTAACTTTGATGATTTAGCGAACAGGATAAAGAAAATGCAAGTACTATGATATTTGAGGCTATATCAACCTCAAGTGTGAGTTTGCTTTGTGGGCTGCTCACAAAGTGTATTTATAAGATTTATATTGCCCAAATGAGGGAGGTGGCATGTCTGTCTGAAAATCTTTAATAACCAGAATAATGCCAGATATATTATAGATAAATAATCATTTTTTTAAAAAAAAGCAAAATTCTCTTGGCAAAAGAGTTATGCAGCCTGCTTTTCTCATTTTTATTTTCCTCAAACACCTTCAACTGTTCCCAGTTGTACTTTTCTCTTTTTTTTTTTTTTTTTCCTTCTGGTTTCAATTTATTCTGAAAATGTTTTTCACCTCAAGGCCCGCATGAGTGAATTTGTTTGGATAAAGACACAAAAAATTTGACCTGACTTTTGAATCAATTATCTCCTGTTGGGAAAGTAGGAAATGTTGTGTTGTGAGACTCTTTCTCAGTGAGTATATCGCGTATACATGTTCATCTCATACTCAACCAACCCAACCCAGCTACTTCATCCAGAAACCCTCCCTCATCCTGCCCCTGGTTTGGCAGCTAACCAGCCAAGCTTAAAGTAAACACAGGAATGAAGTCATGAGCTTACGCCGTCCACCGCGAATTACATGCCTAGTATAAAAAGGTTAACAAAATATTTTGCATGAAAGCTGAAGATTTAATTTGTTTATTCACCCGCTGCTCATTCAGTTTGGTGCAAAAAAAAAAAAAAAAAAAAAATGGGTAGAGGCTTTTTTTTTTTTTTTTTTTCTTCAATCATGCTGAGCATTACCAGGTTTACAAAAGCATTGTGAAAAGTAGATGGGGTATTTTTTTCACATTTACAAGGAAAATGTCAAGGCAATGAAAGGTTTCATCCTCTGCAGGAAAGATACACTCATGTCTCAGTTTGTAGCGTTGTGACTTTTTTTGTCCCGACGTGGGCGAGTGTCCTCGGGTGTGTTTCTCTCTTATCTCTGTCGTCCTTGTTGTTGTGTATCAGCCTGGGAAATGACTTTGGTGATGCCAGCTCACCCCTCACTGCCACTCTCGCTTTGTAAGCCAGCCTCATCATCTGTCACTCATCCAGCCGCCCCTCACCCCTCCTTTCTCACTCCCTCACCCTTTTTTTTAACTTTTTTTCTTCGCATTCTGTGATGTTTTCAGTTGATCTTCAGTGTGCTCCTTCAATTTGTTTTTGATTCTAATAGTACATCAATGATGATGACAAATGGTTTTCAGTAGTACGAATACACTGTTAGGCTTTGGTCGTTGCATCTTACGCCTTAAAACTGTCGTCATGCGTGAGGTCTTTCCATCAGCGTCTGACTGAGCTCCACCAACACTCATCCCCTCAGAAGTAGAAGTCGTGCAAGTTTTAGCATCGACTCTATTGAATGAACATTAAAAATCAATTACATAAGCCATTTGTAGGAAATTATATGCATAATCTCTAAATACTAAAACATTGATTTTGTTATTTTTTATTTCTTATAATTAATATATACGCCTGTGAGCATTGTGCCGATAGTTTTCCAGCGACACTTCAGCTCTATGCAACAGTTTCCTGTATAAGAACAGGCCTCATGCTCTCCATTTAGAGACTTTATGAACCCTGCTGCAAAAATCAAACACATTAGACTGAATTAGGTGATCTTCCCATATTACTGGATAAAATACAATCTAATATCAGGGCTTGATAAGTAAGCATCAGAGGGAAGTGTAGGGTTTGATAGAAAACAGTCCCCTTCCTAAATTTATAAAAGTACAAATGAATCTCATCATCATTGGTTCACTTTTTCCATTCAAACCGTTTTACAGCCATCCAACTTTGTCCATTTCAGTTCAGCATGATTCTCGTATTGTGAAGCCTGCATAGTATTTTGTCTAAATCTATTTTTGTGCTTGGGTTTTCATGTCATTCAGTTTCTCTGGTTTTAGTTGTTTTTCTAACACTTTATGTGGTGTTTACAGTGGACAAAGGAAGATGGACTCCGCCAGGCTGCCGTAGCCAATCAGTTCATCCCATTGAACACCAACCCAAAAGATGTCCTGGAAATGAGGAATAAGGTATCGCATCCTTCTCATTTTACCGTCTTCACTGTGAGCCCCGATGCACATGGATGCACTTTAGAGTCATCATTCTTTTATGCCTTGTTTGTAGATCAGAGAGCAGAACCTGCAGGACATAAAGACAGCAGGGCCCCAGTCTCAGGTTCTGTGTGCCGGCACCGGGATGGAACGCACCTACAACCAGGTCAGTCTGCATACTCGCAACAGAAAACCCTCGCTGCTACAGCCACCCTCACCTGGAGATGAATATGGTTCTCATACTCATGAGATCTTCGAGTGTTTGTGTTGTTTGATCACTTTTATTCATTTTAAATACAGAAAAAAAAAAAAATTATTGAAAGTTATAATATATTCTGTCCCTGTCTGGAGATGACCCTAAGCTAAAATGCTGCAAAGTGTGAATAATAGTTAAACACTTAACTAAAGAAATTGGATGCAATCAAAACCTATTCTGTGTCATCTGATCTGGCCTCAGTTTCTGAAGGAGTAACTTCTCCACTAATAACGGAGAGAAAAACACGTTCTTCATGTTGTGTCCCAGAGCATGGGGTGACTTTTGTAACTGTCACATTATTCTTTGACCACAGAGATTGTCAATCTGGCAGGTGAGTAGTGTTTGGTAGCGGTAACCTCCCTCTGCTCTCCAAACCTGCCAGCTCGGGTTGTGTCCATATTCATACAGTTTTTTTTCCCTGCATTTTGAGTTGAGGCTGTAATCTGTTTCAACACTTGCTGACTGGTCATTTTGGACTCTTGTAAAGTTTTTACAAAATCTCCACTACAGCCTTGTATACTTTTTATTTCTGTGCATGTACACTTTATCCTCTTTTTCAAAAGTTTAAAATGGGAAATTGCTTAAAATGTCCCTTTCAAGTTCAGTTTGCATGGTTTGCCTTCGCTGGGGAGCTCTTAGCTAAAATATTTTCCATTTATAAAGCTTTCTGGACAACCCAAACGGCATGAGTAGCAGGACATGGGCAAATTAAAATGGAGCTGCTAATAATAAATAAATAGATGAATAATAAGTGCAATAACCAAGTTTTAGAGGTGCCTAAAACTTCACCCAGCATGTCCGTAGTGAGACCAAACCTTGATGTACAATGATGCTGTTATTTTTGTTAAGACTCAGATTGTATGAGACACTTACTGTATAGCTCCCCACTGTGTGGATCATTTCTCTTTACAATGCATGAACTTGGCTATTTGTTCCATCACTGCTATGCTGCTCAGCCCTACGTCTTTCAACAATCATCTCTCTCTGCATGCATTTCCAATGCTTGTGTATGTATGCATGCATTGTCTGTGTGTATGCAGAGGTGGAAAGTAACTAATTAAAGACAAATAGAAAATGATTCACCCTGCTTTCATCAAGAGTTCTTACAGCTTTTTGATTAAGAACAAATGCAACAACTAAAGAAAAAAAAAAACAATAATCATAAGCCTGCAGGTGTGTTTTTTAATTTATAAGCAAGTGTACTTATTCACTTTGAATCTCTTTTCTGAAAGTTAATCTCTCCAAACTTTACATTTGGGAGGTTTTAAAGTGTATTTTTATTGAAATGGTCATGATCATGTTATCAAATTGGCCCTTTTCCCAAAGACTAATACATATATCACCCAAAGTGGTAGCCTGACATGTGCTTATTTGTACTTAAGTGAGATATCGAAGTACTCTTTCCACCTTTTGTGTGTGTGTGGAAGGTGGTATGTTTCTGAACGTTTGCCTGACGGACAGCTGATTTGAATGTGCTGGTGTTTAAGAGCTGGGTTGTGCTCCCCCCTCACTGGGTTTACTATTGCAGGACGCCCCTCTGTCTGACTGTACAGACACTATCGATGGCCTCGATGTGTCCGAGGGGTCCTATAGTCCTGCTAGATCAATTAGAAAGGTACTTACTGCTCCAGTCACAAATACTATTCACCTGTACTTCACATCATCCTCGTCATTCCTCTGAGCCTGCAGACAGGCGCTTGATGTCTGTCTAGAATGAGGCCATTTTCTTATTATATTTGTATGGTCATGTGACGTAGTCTTTTTTCTTCTTTTTTTTTTTTTTTTTTTTTTTTTTTTTTTCTTTTGCGTGTTTATGCACTCTAGAGACGGAGAACTTTTAATGTTTTTTGTGCCGGCTAAGATCCTTTATCGAGCTGTCATGCATCTGTCTGCAGGAGAGGTTTTCTGCCTTGTTTCAAAACGTGTTGTTGAAGTGGGAAGTGAAGCGAGCAGGTATTAGATCCAGTGACCAGTGATGTTGGTGTTTGATTCATGTATTGTAAAGAATTTACGGTTGATTTATATATTTTCTTTCTGCACTGGGTTTTGTTTTGAAAGTGTTTGCAGTGTTCTCCTGATTTAAATCTTCCTCCCTGGTTTGGTTCTTTGTGTTGTCCTCCCTTTTTTCTTCAATGTTTTGTATTTACAAAAAAGTCCTTTTTGTAAGTGAAGTACCACTTTTGTTTTAAAGAACACAAGCATTGCTGTGTATGCAGTCATGCTCCTTCTGCTTCACCTTGACTATTTCTTGTGCGCTTGGTGATGCGCTATTGGCTTCAAATCTGTCTAAAAATCTGTAAGTGCTTGGCTTTTCAGTGTCACTGTACGAAATGGAACCGGAACATTTTCCTTATTCCTAATATAATAAGAAGTAACATGTTTTATTTTACATCATAACGTGTGCTACCTGAATTTTGAAATGGCGTGTTAGCTCCGAACACATACATTTATTCATCTATGGCTTATACTTCTGCTCACGCTGCATAATAATCATGTGTGTTGACTGCCTCTTCGTCGTAAGCATTCGACGCTGCAGCTAGTTTACAATCAATCCTTCCAGATGTAACCTGCAGTGACTGTTACCTTGATTCCCATCTCTTCCTGCCTTCCTTCTGTGTGTCCTGAAGGGGGAGCTAGTGACTGCATCCAAGGCCATCATCGAAAAGGAGTACCAGCCCAAGGTTATCGTGAGCAAGCAGGGTCCCAACCCCTTCACCAAGCTCACCGACCAGGAGCTGGAGGAATACCGCAAGGAGGTGGAGCAGAAACAGAAAGGGCCTGAAGGTAAAGCTGACGAGTGGAAGAGATGAAATGAATCTCGGTGTAATGTGGAAAAACTAAACTTTCCACTCTCCCTCTAATTTGGTATTCTGTTATAGATGAAATAACATTCACAACTGGTAAAAAACAATAGTCAGCTCATATAGAATTTTCCAGCTATTCTTAGTATTTTTTTTTTCTTTCAGAAGGATAAATCGACAGCCTTACTTACATAACCTTACCTAACCTTACCTAATTGGCTGATAGAACTTTTTTTGTTGGCCATAGATTTTGGTTATATTCCACAATGATCTCATTATAAAACATGTACATAAAGAGTAGCGTAGCATTTCCATCCATGTTGATGAGATTTTGATCGTGTAATTTGAAAGAACATTCTTCTCAGGGTAAAATTACAACTTTTATGGACAACAGCGGATTGTGTTGTGTGACTCACAGCCTCTGTAATAAGTCTTCCTTGACCTCACTGAAAAAAAGTCTCTTAGATTAGTCTTTCCAGTAATTATAGATGCAGACAAGAACTGAGTTTATTACGCTGTTATACTACTATATATAGATTACGTTTTATTAGGTATTTTAAACATACTCATAATACAATTTAGAATAATTAAAAATATATACTTGTAATAAAACACCATTTACCTTCCTACAGAGTCGTACAGGTTGGTGATGTTATCTCTCCCCACACACACACACACACACACACACACATGACTTCACAGTGCAGGCAGGAGACGATAGTAAGGGGGGATCAACCTCCAGCGTACCCTGTCCTGAGCCTGAAGCGCTACAGAGGAGTCGAGCTTCTGCCTCCACACCTCCGCCGTCTGCGACTGACTCACCCAGCTTAGAGAGAGCTCCACCTCCAACTGCCACACCCGCCACACCTTCTTCCCTCGTCCTCTCCAGCGGGGCTGAGCCAGCTCAGGGCGGCGCAGACTCTGCAGATGACGTTTTTTCGACCGCAGAAGAGGTTTTTTCAGCTCCAGATTCCCCACAAAAGGAGTTCCACTGTGCCGTGCTGCGAGCCCTCAGCAAGGAGCCGTCAGTGATGGAGGCAGATCAGGCTCCAGGTACACCCGGTGAAGCGGAGTCATGCCTTAAATCCGGCTTTCCGCTTCCCTCCTCCCCTGCTCAGACCTGGTCACCGCTGCCCTGTGGGAGTGTGGGAATCCCTGCCTGCTGTGTCCTCTCCTTTTTCTGAGGGTTTGGAGTCTGCTGCCGTTGTTTTTACCATGCGCAAGCATCCTCCCTACCCACAGTTCAATCTTCGAAGCCTTTGCTTAATTATTTCCCCCCCCCCATCCCCTCTCTCTGATGTCTTGTCCAAAGGCATCAGAGTTCTGGCAGATCTGATATCTTTCTGCAGTTTGATTGGACGAGGAGCTGAGTAGAGAGGACGTGAGGAGTTAAAACAAACTCATTTTGAGATTTAAAGCCATCCCCTCTCTTTGAGGGTGATCTCTCCGCAAGTCTAAAAGTGCTTTTGCAGTGGAGTGTTGTGCTAACCTTTTCTCAGGAAGTCTGAGCTCAGTCATCCAATCAGAGCATCCCGTGTGTGGACATGAATAATGGTGTCGTCCTTCTCTTCCTGCTAACCTGTCCCGGATATATCTCTGTCGGTGTCCACTCTCCCCCCTGTGCCTCTGACTGTTTTCCAATAAAACTAATTGCAAATTTTGGTTTGTTTAGCTTCGAGATACGCTTGATTTTGATACGGTTGATTATTTTTTTTTTTTTTCTGCACTGGGTTTTGTTTTGGAAGTGTTTGCAGTGTTTTTTGATTTAAATCTTCCTCCCTGGTTTGGTTCTTTGTGTTGTCCTCCCTTTTTCCTTCAATGTTGTTGACATCTTAAAATTATTTGAGGGTTCAATAAAAAAAAAAAAATAGCCTATAAATCATTTTAAATGCTCATTGTTTCCTAATTTTTGTTTTCTGCTCATTTTCATTTAGACCTGGAGCAGCTAGTAGAGCCTGAGGAGGAAGAGCCCAAAAGCCAGAAACCCACCACCACACCACCCAGCACCCCGGTCAGAGCAGAGGAAGGTAGGTTTGCCCGATATACTTGACATACCTGGTTCGGCCTGGTTCAGCCTGGTTCAGCATGGGTTTCTCCAGTCCTCTTGCTGGGTCTTGGTGCTTTTCTAGGTTCTACAGAGGGAATGTGGAGGCTCCTGCCCGTCCAGCTGCCTGTCTGTCTTGGGGTCTGTTCATGTTGTGGTCTTTAATAATACTACTACAGGTGCTGTGCTGTGTTCTTTGTAATAACAGGCCAAGAGGTTTTGATCATTTAATCAGGTCTACGCTACGAGAGATGGGAAATTTAGAGGCTTAAATTCAACGTCTCCACACATAATGTCAGGAAACGGTTTGGAAAGACAGTGAGTGACATTAAATAGAAAACAATATGATCCATTTCAAATATTTAGCATATATTGATGGACCCCAGTGCAGACATCTCAGTCTATTTTTGTGCTTTTATATTTATTTTTCTCCCTCTTGGTCATTATTACTATTGGATTACACCTATGTGAACAGTATCATCCATGATGATACCAGAACTGGCTCTAAAAGTTGGTAAATACAATTTGTAATCTTTATTTAAACAACAATTGGCATTATTCCAGTCAAACATTTCACGTTTACTTCTTATGAGCTACAGTCAGCATGAGGGAGGTAGTGGATGAGTAGTTTTGATCGCAGGTGTAATCTAATACCTGAAATGTTGTTATATAACATATGTCTCTACGTACAGTATCTCCTTTACCCCTTCACTTCCATCCTCCATCTTTTTGGAGTCTACTAAGAATGGTTCCCAACCATTCTTTTTAAGATTTTCTTCTGGTGTTTTTGTTCTTCTTCTTCTTCTTATTTCACATTTTTATTTCTTTTTTAATTTAACACTGTGTCTGTGGTTTGATCTGCATAGACATGTGTTTCTACTTGTGCTTTTTCTTCTTTGTGGCTGCGATTACAATCAGGAGATGGAAATACAAAAGAGTACCTGTTGCCATAGTAAGTACGTACTGTTCCACCTCCTAACCACCCTCCTAAATTACTCGTCACCTTCATAGCTGTGTTTGATCCTTTTTACCCTTTTTTCTTTGCATGGCTTCACTAGTAGAGCTGTTCTGTGGTCTGAACTAACCCTTTTTCCGGGGGGTTTGAGACAGTTTTAACTCGGTTCTCGGAGTCTCTCTTCTTGGGGTTGATAGGGGGTTATTTCAGAGTTCCTCCTCTTGTAATTAGCTGGGATTCACTGATTTTGAAGTTTCTGTTAAGGAAATTAAAAACAAAAATGACATGGCAAGAACTAACAAGAAATTGTAATCTTGACGCATTTCCTTTTATAAGGAAATTTTAAATTTTTCAGGTGTGATCCTTAGAGCTTTAATATCATACATGTAAGTCCCATTTACCCAAAGGAAAGTGACCTGGTCTAAACAAAAGTGGAGGATGTTCCTGAAGTAAACCTCACAACTTGCCAAACCTTTTTCCGTTAGATAACCTCTCTTTTCTTCCTGCCAATGATTCACTGTCAAATTAACCAACCTCTCTTGCACACTCTTTCACATTGTACCACTGTTATATGACACTGTATATTTGTGTTTCATGGAGAGAGAAAAAAATCAGGTAATGTTTTGAAAATGTGTGTTTGTCTTGCAGACGAGTCCTTTACCAGGTACTTCACTTTATTTGGGTGTGGCTTTCCAACCGAGCCTGCTGCTGTCGGCTTTGCTGAGACTCTGTTGGTTGAGCTTGAAAGATGGTTGAGGTCCGATGCTTTGGCTGTGGTGTTGTTTAGTCTCCATTTTATCTGTTTTGTGTGTTCGGCCGCATCTCTGTTCTGAGTGACAGACACGAGAGATGTAAAATGAAAACTGGTGTGTGGTGTTTTCTCAGGTATTGACAAAGGGGTTTTCTCGCTCGTCTCTGTAGCATGTGAGCAATATTAAAAAATAAACAAAGCTGGAGTTGTTTTGCACCTGACTGCGCTGTGTGAGCTTGAGGCAGTGGATGCTTTCTGGGCCACGGATCCCTGGAAGGTCTACTGAAGCGCAGCTTCTGGACGCAGCACCAGCGCTGCTGGGAGTATTTTTAAAGGATGACACAGGCTTTTCTATCTGGTGCTGGGTGCATGATTTCAGACAGAATCGGACAAAAGCAGCGTCTCGTTTTCAGTCGGTGGCCGTTGATCTTAGCTGGAAACTGAGACTTGCAGATTTTTTGTTTTAGCTAGCCGGCTATTATCATTAGCTCTGTGACTTGGTCTTGTCTTCTTACTTTTTAATGTCACAATTGACTCGAATGAAAGTATTGAAAATCTGCAAAAAAAGGTCTTGAATCTGCATTTTGCTAAAGCTACCAGGCCCCAGGTATTGCAGGTCTGCTTAGCTAGTATGATGGCACGTTATAATAAGGAAAATGTAATGGACTGTTTTGTTCTAACATAATCCTCTTCAGATGAAAACTGTAACATACTTGGACAAACACAAAGGTTAGATATATGCTTTATTCTTGGATTATTTATCAAATGGAATATTTAAAAAAAAAAAAAAAAAAAAATCTGCATTAGCAAGTTGATATATTGTTTCAAGACTAATTTCCAGATTATTGTAGTTGATTGTGATCTGTGAAAACGAGACATACAAACTCTTGAATAACTCCTTAAGATCAGAGGGTAGTTTCTATACTCCCAGCAACTGGATTAAATTGCATTCAAATGATTAATCAAGGCCTCATTATAACTAATTTCTCCGCGAGAGCTGCGCCATTTTGTTTATTAATTTAACTTTATACCCTCCCCTGGCTTGTTATGTAACCTCGCTTGTGTGGTTATGTTATTAAAATCTTTGGAGAAAAAAACTGCAATATTCTGTTTTAGGCTTTGATTTTTGTTTGTTTGTACGCAGGGTGCAAATGAGCCCGGGAACTGCACTCATTAAGATTTGCCTGTTTAAATGAAGGTAAAACAAACATGCTGTGTACCAGCTTAGGCCTGTCAAAATAAGGATAATTAAAGGTGCAGGAGAGAAGGACAAAATCCTGACAAATGAGAGCAAAGTCTTATTTTTATGTTGCTCATTCTTAAAGGTCCTGGGGCAATGCCTTTCTGTTATGTAATGTAATGAGACGGTGCATCTTGGTTTGGGTTTTGATCTGAGGAAAGGTGTCTGTCTAGATTATTTTGTGTTTGTGAATTTAGTGGGAATGTTTCTTTTGGAAATGTTACTTTTGTATTCTTGATATAGCCCAAAATCAGCAGTATCTTGAACTGATTTAAATACAAAAATCTCATAGAGGCCAAGTTGTGTGGAGTCATGCAGTGACAAGTGAATGCTTTTTTTTAAAAAGTAGGATTTCATGGATTTAACATCTTATCCAGTGGTTGATTTGTAGTAGCCTTAGTGATGTGTGTGAGCTCAGCGGCGCAGATCCATCAATTTGTCCCGCAAGATCAATAACTCTCCTTCCTCCTCCCACCAGAGTCCTTGCCAGAGCAAACCTATAAGGATGAGAGCGACGCCGCCACCCTGAGACAGACCCTTCCAGATTTAACACCTGATGACCCCTCCGATGCCCCGGCACTTCCTGCCGAAGAGTCCGCCCCTGCCACCGCCACCGCAGACGCAGCTGAGGGGGAGGAACCCGCTGACCCTGGCGACCAGGAGGGAGAAGAGTCTCCCAGCAAATCACCCTCTAAAAAGAAAAAGAAGTTCCGCACTCCTTCCTTCCTGAAGAAAAACAAAAAAAAGACAGAGTCCTAGATAGGAGAATGTTGGATCGGTCCTCAAGGCTGGCTTCTGTCTCTTTTCATTTTTGCTTTTTGTCTGCTTTCATTGCACCCTTCGAGCAAGCCACAGTAACACACTTAGGCTTTTTTGTTGTTTTGATATCATTTGTCGCTGGCTTATTAACCTATTTTTCCTCGTTAGTGTGTGCCAATTTTGTATACAGTGTAAAAATGATTGATTGCATAAAGGTTTTTAATTATTAGAGGCTTTTTTTTTTTTTTTTTTTTTTAGTTGTGAGTGATGCATTCTGTCTTGTCCACTCCATCTGGCCTTTGATGCATGTCTATTACTACAGGCCCACACACTTAATGTGAGGTTTTAGGGTTTTATCGCCCTCATTTTTTAAAAAGAGTATTACTAAACTGTTGTAACCACTAGAATGTATTGGGATTGTATCAAAAAATGTCAAAAGTGTCTTTTTAAAAACGGTGAATGCAGAAAAAGAGGAGGTTGTACTCTCGTTTAACTGGTGGTAAATTCGGATAGTGAGAACTACAAATTGCATAGTGCTAATTTTACCTCTGAAGCTGTGCACCCATGTAATCACATGTTGGGAGGCCAGGGAGTTACAGCTGGGTCGTTAACAGTTGATTATTTATGGAAAAATGCAGTCATACAAAGTCTAATAATGTCTCCATAGTCCACATTTTTTTATTCATTCATCCACAAACTAAATCCCATATGGGTGTCTGTTGACTTTTTATTTTATTTTTTATTTTTTACTCAATCTTCTACCCTCAAGCATTTAACACAGCCTCAGCTTACAGTTATGTCTTTTATATGATGTGGAAGTTAATATTTCTCTAAACTAGATTAATCTGCGGTGCTGCAAACCTGCACATGATGATGTTTCAACCTAGTGATGTTGAGCGTGGATCACAACAAAGTGCGAGTCATCCTGGGAAGCATCAGCAAGCATTGCTGATTATTCCAAGTGTTGATGATGCATTTCCTTTTGTCTTTAGTATGAAGGAATGTGTATAAAAAAAATTCTCAGCTTAAGTTTTTCATTTATTCTAATTATATGAGCCTGGCTTTGTTTTGCGTTTGTCCCCAGAAACGGGCAGAAAAGCTACATATTGTGTGAGATTTCAGTTTGTTTTTGACTATGTAATATTTTTTTTTTTTTTGCTTTTTCTCACAAAGTAGATTGAGCCATGATTGCTTGCTGTGAGAGCACTGTGAACCTCCTCTTTTATAAACCACTGTCTGGGACCTCGTACCCCTCGTATATCATTAACATATACAGTTGTTACAGAACATGTAAATGGAGAGTATAAAGCTGCATGATCAATCATATGTCGGAACCCTCAACCTGGACTTTCCTGTGTAAAACTCCACTCTGAGCTGATAGACTTTGTCATTGAATGCCTGTGTTTTTCCAGTTGCAGTAAAGACACAATGTACACTGGAGAAGCATTTTCTTTTTATGTCACTGATGTGTAATCGATACTAAGGCCATCTCCATGCATTGCTTCCTAACTTGTGTTTATTATTCTGTAGGGAAGGTTTAGGCATCAGTCTATCTAACTCATGGTGATGGGAAGCTTCACCTAATCTGAGACGCTTAAATAAACCTTTATTCAGGGCAGATGGTGCATCATTGCATACAAGCGGAGACTGTCTAACTCATGGAGTGCATGTATAGAGTACTTAGCGTGTGTACTGTCCTTTTTAAATGACTGTAACCACCATTTTATTTAATTTTAGCTTTAGTGTACTGATAACAATACTAAAGTCCTTCATTAGTTTTCATTTAAATCCAGTTTTTTAAATTTTTTTTAATTCACAGTTATGCTGATTTGTTTTGTCTGAGCTACTTCCAATTTAAATGTCATTATACCATCTGCAGCCATAATATTTCCACCTCTTTTTCTCATGGCGCTGGCTATTTTGCAACCATGCATTAAAAAAACACTACCTTGAAAATCAGTCTTGTGTCAATGTAGTCATTTTTGTCAAATCTAGTAATATACTGTAAACCAGCTCCATCAGAGCCTAATCCTATGAATCAATAATGAAAGTATTTATAACAGTTCAGTACATGATAAAGATGAATCAAGAATGTCAAAAATGGTAAAAGAAAGCATATAGTTTTATGGTTTACCGTTTATTATCTGATTCAGAGTAATATATAGAGTATCAGAGTATATATATATATTGATGGATGGAAACATTTCAATAAAAACATGGAGGGAAGTAAATAAAAAAATGGTGTAAAATACATTACAATAGTTGTATCCATACTTTTGATATAGCACTATTTATTTGACCTGTTTTCAGGGCCCCATGTGATATTACCATGACCACTGGATTTACTTAATCTCCTTTTAGTGGCTCTGTGAGGCTTTACTTGAGATCAATGCTCACATCGGCATGCTAGAAGGCTGACGATAGTGCTAGCATGTTCACCATGTTCATCTCCTGGATAAAATGTACTTTACATAATAAATGTATTATCATTAATATCCTGCTGGCCATGGGTGGGACACTTCTACAAGCGCATTAGACTAAAATAAAGAGTTTCACAGTGGGCAGAGAAGAGATTGATCATGGCTGTAAAGGATATCAGTAAACTGTGGGCAATGGTTGAAGTAGTACTCAGATCCTCCGTTCGAGTAAGAGTAGTGTGTAGAAGTACTCTGCTACAAGTGAAGGTCATGCATTCAGTGAAAGTACAAGAGTATCGGTATCAAAATATACTAAAAGTATCAAAAGTAAAAGGACCCATTATGCAAAATTGTCAATTTCAGAATCATATCTAGTATACTGCATATCGGATTAGGATTAGGATTAGGATTAGGATACATGCATGTGTAAGGATCACTTTAACTACAGGGGTTAATGCACATATGCTCTTATTTTGAAGGATGAACTTCCTCCCACCGCTTGGGGCGCTGTGGGATCTCACAGGAGCTCTTGTCTGCTTCCTTCCTTGTTTTCAACTTTGACCTCAGACTTGTGCACGCTGGAAATGGAAACAACGTGGATAGTAAAAGATTAAAGTGCTATTTATTAAATACAGAGTTGGCAGAGGCTTGGTGTCCCATGTTTTCTTCCGCCCCGATTCAATAACTCGACTCCTCCACGCGGCTCTAAGGTAAACGCTGCTTCTGGGATAATGTCACTTTGTTTACAAACGGTCGTCTCCTCATAGTGAAGCTAGCTAGCTATAAAGTAGCTCCAGTGTTTGTCTTTTGTCAGATAATCGTTGGTTTTCTTTAGTAAATGTGACACTTTTGCTTTCATGGATATGTTAGAGTCATTTACGTCAGTGTTAACGTAGAGTCCCTCAAATGCTAGCTGTTAGCTAATGTTAGCCAGAGTAACCGCTAACGAAACCTAACTGACGCAGGAGGATCATTTGCACCATTACAGCAGCTAAACGCTTATCCAGTGCTCATTCAAATAATGTGGTGTATTAAATCAGAGTTGCAAAAGACTATTTCAGTCTGTAATGTCAGTGTGGTTCACTTCTCTGTTACAGATGGGGAAGGTGCCGAAGAAGAGGAGCCTCGCCGACAAGGTCCGCAAAACCAAGACCTCCACTGAGATCAAAAACAACCCCTTTGAGGTGAAAATCAACAGGAAGAAATTTGAGATTCTGGGGAGAAAAAGCAAGCATGATGTGGGTCTGCCTGGTGTGTCTCGATCCAAAGCCATTAATAAGGTAAGAAGAAATGTTATGTTTATTTCCTCCACCTTCACCAACTTCTCTCTCCCTGCAAGCAATTACACAGCCAGAACAAATCTGCTACTTTCCACTTCTAAACTCAGTAGCACATCCCTAATGTGTGTTTACAGCCCTTCATACAAATTAAGGGTCCAACAAGTGGCTGAATTTAAACCCGCATTTAAATTTGCTTTTACTTTGTGAGCGTAGTGCATTTATAGGCTACCTTATGTTCTTCTATAAGGTAATGAAAATGGGTCATCGTGGACATTTTAAACAGACTTTAGCTGCTGAAAATGCCGCCTGGTTCTCCGACCAAATGCACAGGGAACTGCAGCTGCAAATAGAAGCCGTAGAAGTGGAAAATGTTAGTGTGAGGCAAATCTGTGCGATACAGCAGACTAAAGAAACGGAAGACAGACTCTGAATAACATATAAATCCTGCCGTCTGATGAAATAACTGTAGCACTGTATCTGGCAGCCATCTTGGGTCACAGCTCATCATCCATGTCACACTATCTGTGCTGTGAAGCCTGGCGCTCACAGTATCGTGCTGAGAGAGGGATTCTCTGCAGGAGAACTTTGTAGGGAACAGAGAGAACCATGAACAGAACTAAGAAGAAGTTAAAGTGAGGATAAAAGTTGAATCTGCACCCTTGATTCAATTCTTAGTTCTTATTTATGATTTTGTATGTATACGTTTCATCTGCTTATCAGGTCAGAGTGAAGGATCATTGAAGCATTAAAACAACTCTTAAGGGGACACATTTGTAACTCATAAAGATTAAATGTTTTGTAACGTGTGTGTGTTTGCCTGAGTCGACAGAAATCATTTGCAATTCTTGATTTTTTTTTTTTTTTTTTTTTTGGATCTGTAGAGAAAAGAAACCCTCCTGAAGGAATACAAACAGAAGGGCAAGTCCAGCAAATTCATTGACAGACGCTTTGGGGAGTATGACACCAACATGGCACCAGAAGACAAAATCCTGAAGAGGTTCGCGATAGAGCGACAGGTCAGTGGTGATGATGATTTGTGTTAAGACACACCGGAGACTTGGTAACATCTCTATCTAAGGTCCCGTTTGACCACCCGGTGACTTACCTCTGTAGCTTTGGCCTTCTGAAATGTTACATGCATCATTTGTCAAACAGCAAACCTCACTGTGAATACTAAAATCTCAGCCAAACTTTGCTTTCTCGTTCAGCGTGTGCATGATAAGAAGGATCTGTACAACCTGAATGAGGAGGAGGAGCTGACTCATTACGGCCAGTCGCTGGCTGAGATGGAGAAATTCAATGACATCGTGAATAGCGATGATGAATCGGAAGAGAAAGGTCTTTTGTCAGGTGAGCATTGCTGGTGTCCAAACACCACATGATCAGAGCTTCGGACGGTTTGTGAAGAATGTTTGAGTATTTAACATCCCATGAACGTTGTCGCTTTTTAGGTGAGGGTTTATCATTCCCAGCCCACAACTGGACTTTTATAAGCCATGTTATTGATGACAGCGCTGGTACATAATAGTGACACTATTTCTCTTTGTCATCCAGCTGAGCTGACCGCCTCCCACTTTGGAGGAGGGGGCCTCCTCAGAAAGAAAACACCAGGGGAGGGGGAAGAAGGAATCCTGAGGGCCAAGTCCAGACAGGAGCTGATTGAAGAGCTCATCCAGAAGTCCAAGCAGGAGAAGGTGAGCCAGCAACACAATCCTGTTGATTACTTTGCTTCCACACTGACCCTGTTAAACATGGATATATGCCAACAATTGTGTCAAGTCTACATTTTGTCTGTGAGATGTTCCTTTTACTGTGAACACTGCCATTGGAGTTTATTTTGAGTCAATATCACTTACACGTCCTGCTGCTGTAAATACTCACTAGTGCACCACATGAAAATAGTCCCCAACAAATGCACCATTTAATCCTGTTGTAATTAATTTAGGCTAAAACTCCAGTACCCAGCTGTTTAAGAAAAGGTGTTTTTAATTTAAAATAATTGTATTTATTAGGGAACTATCTTTTTTTAAAAAGATTTATTCAATAGGAAGCAATGGGCTGGCTGCCACAGATGTTGGGAAGTACTTTGGTCTTTTTCATGGGATTTGTCAACAGTAACACAAATATAAAACATCACCAGCCTTTTACCTTTTTAAGCATGTTTGCTTCATACTGACTGCTGATTGTAGTCATATTTTTTATGGGAGATGTGGCTTGTGGGCCAGATGATTAACCTCTTACTTTTTTTTTTTTTTTTTACTTTGTCAGCGGCAACGACAGGTGCAGAAAGAGGAGTCACAAGAGCTGACGGAGAAGCTGGATCAGGACTGGAAGAGCATCCAGGCCCTGATGGTGAAAAAGACTCCCAAAGGCGACCGTCCCGAGGAGGAGAAGCCAAAGGTAGGGTCGCGTCACACCGGACATCGAACTAAATGTTCCTCCACTGTTTGCTTTCATTCATCAGTCGCAGAGCCTGATATTTCTTTGTTCTCTTTCTGACTCCTCTGTGCGTTTCCAGTTGGAACAGTACGACATGATGGTCAGAGAGCTCGGCTTTGAGATGAAGGCTCAGCCCTCGGAGAAGCTGAAAACCCCGGAGGAGCTCGCCCGGGAGGAAAGAGAGAAGCTGCAGAAACTAGAGGTATGTTCCCGGTGAGGGATAGTCGTTGAATATTTTTATATCCTTACTGCATATTTTAATGGTCTGTGTGATCGTAGATTTCCCGTGCTCTGCTTTTCTCCAGGCTGACCGTCTGAGGAGGATGATGGGAGATCAAGTCGCGGAGAGTTCACAGAGTCAGACTCACATGTCTGCTGACGACCTCAATGACGGCTTCATCCTGGACAAGGACGACCAGAAGACCCTTTCTTATCAGGTAAAAGACGACGCAAAAGCAAACAGGACAGTTTGTGTGATAAAGAACTGGTTCATTTCTGGAATATTCTTCACTTTTTTTTAATTCACATTTCTTTTGTGTGTCCAGGATGGAAAATGGAACATTGGAGAGGAGTCTGAGGAAGATAAGGATGAAGAAGAGGGACATAGTGGAGAGGAGGAGGAATCAGAGGCAGAGGAGGAAGACGGAGATGATGATGATGATGATGATGATGAAGAAGAAGAGGAGGAGGAGCAGCAGGAGGGGAGCAGTGAAGAAGAAGAAGAAGATGCACACTCAGACCTGGAGTCCGAGCAAGAAAGCGAAGATGAGGAGAGAAAACCGGAGGATGAGGAGAACAGTGACAAACCGAGTCTGAGCAAAGAAGAAATAAAGGCTCAGCAGCAGGCAGCTAAAGCAGAGCTCCCATACACATTCACTGGTAACTACACACAGAAACAAATGTGCAAAACTCAGGACCAATGCCATTAAAATCAGACCTCAATTTGGCCCCCGATTTGAAAAATACTCTTATTTTTATGTATATTTCTTAACTAAAATACAGACACTGCAGCATCTTGAGTAAAGCTGAGATTAGTTCCATCACCATTCTCTGTGTTTCCTCCTCTTGTAGCTCCAGAGAGCTTCAGCGACCTGAAAGATTTGCTGCATGGCCACACCCCGGACAACCAGCGCCTCATTGTGGCCAGGACTCAGAAAAGCAACCACGCTAGTTTGGCTGTAGGCAATAAGCTCAAACTGCAGGTACATTATAGTAGGCCACATATTTCTTGTGTGGTGCTTCTGTCTCTGTAGCCAGGTTTGGGTTGTGTTCAGTGCCGTGTGAACTTCCAACGTTATCTCTTGTTTGTTTCAGAAACTGTTGGGCTTTCTGTTGGAGTACGTTGGAGAACTGGCCACCAGGAGTCCACCTGAACTCACCACCATAGATAAACTCGTACCGTGAGTTTGAAAAGTTTAACTTCCTCATTCAAATATTTAGTCCTAGAAATGAAACGCATCTGATGATTCTTCTCGTTCCTCTCTTGCTATAGAGAGTTGTACACGTTGTGTCAGATGTTTCCAGAAGCAGCCTGTAAGGCCATGCAGAGCATCTTCGGAGACGCTGGACATGGCACGGAGGAGGTGCTTGAGGTCAAAGGGCATCTTGCTTTCCCAACACTAGACATGGTATTGATTATTTTCTGTAAAATACTATAAACATGTTGAATGTTCACCAGGGTGTATTGAGATTTTTGAGGTTTTAAATGTTTCTTGACTGCCCTATATCGATTCTAGCCTCGGCATAAAATGTTATATCCTCTCGGTCAAGAGGGAAGTTTGGATTTGAAAGTAGAAACAAAATAAAAGGTTAGATATAATGTTGTATTTACGTCTTTGCTACAAATACCGACTTGCCTTTGATTGATGTTCGATTCTAGTGTCTTTTGAGGAGAATATAAACTGCAAATAAAAGTACAGATTATATAATAAATGTATGACTAATGCCCTTGCTCTAGATATTAAATAACAATATTTGTTCATCATTCTCTCCTGTATATGACAAATGCAGCTACAGTATGTTTGTGTTTGTGTTTCAAGCTCATCTACCTGAAGGTGACAGCCCTGCTGTTTCCTACCTCAGACTTTAGACACCCTGTTACCACGCCAGCGCTGCTTTACATCAGCCAGGCTCTCACCAAGGTACACCGTGTGTGTGTGTGCGTGCGTGTGTGTGTGTTTTTGTACTGTTTTCACTGTTCTTGCCTCTAATGGGATTTCACCATCTCTCATTCTGTTTGAATCCAGCCCTCTTTTTTTCTAGTGTCTGGATTTTCTCCAGATAAGAAAAGCCTTTCCATATATACACCTCAAACATTTTCAATTATTCATTCCAAGTTTTCCAGGTCACAGCCGTTATATTGAGTTACACTGTTGTTTTCTGTTGAGTGCTAATGCACTCACATGGGAGTTGTGTTGTAGTGAATCTCGTCCTTAAATACCACAAAATCAATGTCGCTGGATGAATGGATGTTTGGTTTTCAGCACTAATGCCAGGATCATCACTGTGTGTGTGTTTCTGTTTGTGCTTTGTACGTCCTTAGTGTCCATTGAGATCCTTACAAGACGTGACGTCAGGTTTAGTGCTGTGCTGTCTGGCAGTAGAGTACGTCTCTTTTTCAAAGCGCTTCCTGCCTGAGCTCATCAACTTCCTGGCTGGAACGCTACATCTGGCCGTGAAGGACAAGACGTCTCTAGGTAGCTGCACACTCATGTTTAACAACACAGCTCCATCATGCTCCAGTTTGGCTCCTTTACCTCCTGCTCACACCATGAGCTTAAAGATTTGAAGCTTCATTCATAACGTTTACATTTAAATCAACATTCGAATGCTGCTCAGCTTCTTTTTTTTGCCTTTTTATTCATTGGGTTTAAAGACGGTATTTCTGCACAGTTTGCAGATAAAGATTATGCCACACTAATATTATTAGTATTATACTATTTGTAGAATTTAGATTCCAGTGGTGGCTGCGTAGGATTGTTTCCAACTCGTGTGATCCAAACACTTATTGAAGAAAAGATATATTGAATCATTTCTTGAATCAAATTCACAACATGGCTTCAATCCATATTTGTTGGTGTTTAGCCTTTCAAAAACAGCATTTTCACAGGAAGCCAAAAAACAGTTTGCTCTCTCGCTCGGTGCACACAAAGGCACTGGCGAGTTAAATTCATTAAAGAAAGTTGATTTAATAAAAAGATTTATTTGATGAATCACTCCGTTCAAATTGGCAATTTGGATGGAGTTTTTTTTTTTTTTTAAGGAGGATGTGATTCATTTGAAAGACTGAGGGAACGCACAGCTCTGTGAGCGAGGAGCGGAAATTCTCACTGCTCCACTCCGCTCGTGTGCCCTGGTGCAAGGTCGTAAGGTCGAACGGACACTTTGACATTTGTGTTGCAGGTTACGTCGTGGTGCCGCCCTTTAGGCCAACAGGGAAGTGCAGCGATCTGCTGGTGTTGTCAGATCCCGAGTCCTGCAAGAGCTGGAGCAAGAAAAGCCTTCCACTGTCCGCGAGCCAACACCTGGAGCTCAAAAACGACCTGAACAGAGATCACCATAGGTAGGAGGGGAGGGCAGTACACCTGGAGGGAAAGAAGCTGGTCAAACCCCTAAACCATAGATTCATTTGATATTATTTTTTAATCAGTTAGCAAAAAATTCTATTACTAGCTATTTTATTTTAAAATGTTCTACCACGACATTGAAAACGCTCAGCAAGGGAACTTTCTACATAAAAAAATAAAAGAGACTGAACTTTAGAAGATCCCCACTGGCAGCTGATGTTTCATATTGGCTTCAGTTGAACTTGCAGATCAAGGACCGTACATTTTGTCCCCGTCTCTTCCTTTGGAGAAACATTAGTAAGGGATGTCTTCACAGCCTGTATGGACAGGAGGAATGATTAAAGGAAACTAATAGAAATTTCAATACAATATGAGCAAGTGAGTAATGTTTTGAGATAAAATGTGAACCTATCCAGGCTTGTCGGAAAGATTTTAATGACAAGAACACTGTTGGGAAAAAAAAAAGAGAAAAAAAATTGGTTTATGTGTTGACTTTTCCACATTGGTTTCTAAATTTAAAGCTAAAACCCTGCCCAGACTGTATATGCAGCTGACCCACAGACATGGCATTCAGACTCCACAGATTTAAGAATACCACAGTTGGCCATTCAGAATTGAGTATGTAACAACACCGTGTAATAACAGGAGTGAACACTTGCTTGGAGACAATTATAGGCCCAGTAGGAAGAGAGGGAGGGAGATGAAGTGTGAGAAAACGTTTTGTCTTCACACAGCTTCTCATGTTCAGTTTGGACCAGAATATGACTACAAAAAAAAAAGAAAAGAAAACTGCAAGACAAGAAGAGCGGAAGTTGGACTGATTTTAATTACCTTTTTAAATACGAGTGAAAAGGCACATTTGTTCTTTTACAAAAAAGCTAAATTGAAGCACACAAACACGCACTCATACCGCTCTCTTCTTCAACCAGTTGCTTTACGTCATTTTCTAAAATGTCCTGTGGTGCTGATGAGGTTCTTCATTAGTACACATGTCATGTATGAAAGATGAGCCATCATACTGTGTTCACCTGTACAGACTGTGCGGCTCAGAGCTGACGCATCGCTGATGCATCCCCTCGCGTGAATCTCATGAGTCGCCAGCGTGGTTTCACACAGCAGCTGGTGTGTGGGCACAAAGCAAAGCATGCAAACAGGCTTCAGCAGAACATGATTATTTCTGAGAATATACATTTTTATTTCGACTCAACTAAAATGAATACCCTTTAATATACTCAAACTGATTATGTTGCAGCGAAATTCATTTACTTTATTTGCCAAAGAAAGAAATCGGCGAGACACAAAGAATAAACTCCAATTTCATAATTTATGTGTCTAATATAGCAGACAATTAATGAATTGTTCCTTTTGAAAGTTGTTAAAGTATGTTCATTCTTATTGAATCACACGGGGGCTTGCTGCAACTATAAATACCTACTCTGTACATCATCTTTAAAATATCTTGCCTGGAGAGGTCTGATCCTCACAGTCATGAGCACAGCGCTGCATGAACCTCCTGCTCAACACCTGGGTGCTCGGTCTTCTTCTAATTTCTGCATTTCTTCAGGCCTTACAATGACGCATGCCACACCAGCAGCTGCGTGTGAAGAGTCTAGTAACTATGGTAATTACTGCCACGGTGATGCAGCATCTGGGTGGCGAAGGGCGCCGTGAGTGTACACTGCACCCTCTGACTTGTCATCTAGCACTGACATCAGTTCAAAACAATAATGTTATAATGTCTCCAATATGACCAACTACCTGCAAAAGCAATGACATCCCCATCAGACAAATAAATGACACTTAACATCGTAATGTTATCCATGTCAAAGTGCTGTACAGGCCAGAGCAGGTAGCAACGCAACATTTATCACAAATAAACGAAGCGCAGACACGGACATCGACAGGCGTAGGCCATAGCAAAGGCGGTGATCCCTTGCTATGGCGGGTACTACGGGTGTGATGGCTCTGTGGATGAGGAGGCTAATAACCGTGAGACGAATGTCAAACGGGGAAACTGAGATGTTCATCCATGTTTGTGTGTCTCTCCGCAGGTTGATGTGTCTGTCTACTTGCCTGGACCTGGTGAAGCGGTGCTGCCTGCTCTACAAAGACCTCATGTCCTTCACACACACCTTCCAGCCAATCAGAACTCTGCTTTCCAAACATCTTTCAGCCCCAGCCCTACCAGAGCTTTTACAGGTTGGTGCCAAAGAGGTTTTGACACGGCGGGGGTCTCTCTTTTTCTCTTTCTCTCTCAACAAATCTTATTGTCAGCGTCGCTTAAATTTGTAATATTTGTTGTTTTGTTTGCAGGCGCTGCACAGTGAGATCCTGGAGAGCATCAGCAGCGTTCCTGTGACTCACAGCCGGCTGGTTTTGGAGAGGAAGAAGCCGATTCCTCTGAAGCTGCTCACACCCAAGATTGTTGAAGTGTAAGTGGTAATCCAATTGACACAAAAGTTTTCATCTACATTGAAATGTTGCAGAAATCAGTCCAGAAGCTGAGAAAAAGCGCGCTAATGTTCTCGCACTGCATCGGTTTTTAAATATCTAATTTGCTTCTTTATTATTTGTCAGGTTGGACTACGGAAAGAAGCGTGGCAGCACCAGAGAGGAGCGAGAGAGGGAGCGACTGAAGCATAAGTACAAGAAGGAGTTCAAGGGCGCTCTGAGGGAGATCAGGAAGGACTCGCGCTTCTTGGCCAGAGAGAAGCTCAGTGAGGTCATGAACAGGTACGGATGACTCGAAGTGTCCATGTGGAAGTGAACCAAAACCGCTCCGTGAAATTCTTCGGTTAGTAAAAGCGTCTAACTTTTTACACGTTCTGTTTCAGAGATTCGGAGAGAAAGAGGAAAGTGAGGGAGCTTTTCGGCAGCTTGGCCACTCAGGAGGGAGAGTGGAAGGCTCTGAAGAGGAGGAAGGGGAAGTAAAATACAGAGTCTTCATCGCTTCTCTCCATCACCTGTTCCCTGTCAAATGGACATCCGACAGCCTGTACACGGTTGAAATTTGTGGAACTGGGAACAGTTTTTTGTACTTAATGGATTATTTTTTTAATCGCAAGATGATAAATTGAATTTCCTTTTCGCAAAACACGCATTTTCTACAGTTTAACAAATAGCTGTGAGAAATGCTCACCGAGTTGTCAAATATTATGATGGAGGCGTTTGATGCGACGGTCGGATACTGTTGTTGGAGGCGTCAGTCAGCACAGCACTGAATACTTGCTTTGCGTTCTCCTTTTTTCCCCACCAGAATCCATCACTATAATGTGCTTAAATACAGAACAAATAAATGACCGTTCTCCTACTTTCCATCAACAGTGCACATGTGTTTCCAGTCGAGTTCAGTAAAGTCATTATTCAGGGTTTCACTACCATGATTAAAAATGTCAAATACCAAACTCATGACTTTAACTGCTCTGTTACATGAAACTTATAGATTGTTTAGTGGGCGTGAAGCCAGTATTGTAGTTTTACTTTACTAATGTATTTAAAATGAGAATTAAACCCCAGCTACAAAGGATCGTTGAAAGATGGCAGGCATGTGTCTTGTGAGGAAAGATAGTGATGGGGATACATTTTGATCTTCTGAATGAAATGGAAGTGGTACATGCTGCCCTAAACAAAGAATGTCCAAAAATTACAGGCATTTTTTTTGGAAATATAATGTGGATCATGACTGTCTTCTGGGAAATCTACAGCACCATGTCATTAGTTGACATTAGCACTTGAATGCATGAAGTCTAATCCAAATGAACATGATCAAAGCATGCATGGCTGCTATTTTCATTCATCTCTCAGACAAAACCGTGATAAGAGTAGATGAATGTATGTGTTTCAAAACAAAAGTAGAGGATTAAATGAATCACTCTTTTGGGAGTACTTCTTCATCTAAAAACTGTTTGTGATTCACAAAGGCCGTGTTTTATATCTGTAAAAAAGAAATGTGGCTTTAAACATGGTTTTCTTTTTTTGGGAGAAAATTCAAATTCAGCGACCACTGAAATACCTGCTCTGAAGTAGTGTAGTACAAAAAGTTTTAAAAAAATAAAGAAAGATGTGTAGTGAACAACATTCCTCTTAATCACACATTGAAGCGCCTGCTGCTGGACAGCTGGGCACAGCACATCAAGGCAAACATGTTCTTTGTAATAACATCCTGGTTGGTTCAGTGGCTGCAGGAAGGATTAGTGCTGCCGTTAAACCAGACGTAGTTTCCTCTGATGAAAATAACATTACAATCATGAAGCCTTATATTCCTAAACTTCTTGGCAGATATTGAAATCTTTAAAACAGCAACATCTTATTAGTGCACATGTTGTCCCCCAGGTCTTAAAACTAGCACACACACACTGTTGCTGGCTGTGTTTTCTTGCTGCCTGTCACAATGTTGCATTGTTTAAATTTATGCTACAATGATTACTTTGTATTAACAGGATAAATTGCTTGCGATGCTTAACGTATATACTTCTGAAAAATTAAAACATGCCGTTAACAAAAATTATCAAAATAGGAATTCTTGTCATGTTAACATACAGATAAAAGAACAAAACTTCAGCAACAACACGCTTTCTTTTTTGTTTTTACACATTTTATTCAACACTTAACTCCAAATGAATTCATATCACTGCGGTCAGGCTGAGTAGTTTCACATGCTCTTGGTTTTCAAAAGTCCATTCAATATGAGATATTGTTATTTGTTACATTTGTTACAGCAGTGACAACCTAAAAAATACAACATGAATGCACAAATAGCTCAGCACTTTATATAGTCCACCGCAAAAAACAGTGACAGTATACAGACAAAAATAGAGAATATCATTATGCTTCCATTTCAAACAGATCACTGTAAATTGTTCATTTATATAGAGACACTTAGGTGCTTGAAGTGGTATATTTCCATGTTTGAGTTATTAACATAGCCACACAGTTGACAGAAAACGTACATATAGACACACACACACACACACACACACACAGTGACATTTACTCACTGTAAATAACAGCTGGTCACTTTCAGCACTGATGTGTAAAAGGCACAAGCATACACACACACACACACACACACACTCACACTTTCACAGCATCTCTTTCTCCACAACATTACACATCTACTGCTGTACAGACATACGTAACAACACAGACAGAAACACACACACAGACACACACACACACAGACATTGGGCACAGACTCCATAAAGGACCAAAAAACGAGGCACAACGGGACTTGGCAGAGCGACATGGAATGTTTCGGTCGTTGAGCTTTGCTCTTTTATTGTGAAGCTCTCTATCAGTTATCATCGTCGTCCTGAGAAAGAAGAGGGACAAAGGTTGGTGAAATGACTGTCCTTGAATGAGACACCACCATGCAGCCTGATATTACATCTCAGGGACTGTGTAAACCAGCACAGGTAATGATACAAGACCTATTAAGGCGGTTTATTAAGGTATTACTCTCGCTGCTGTCACATCGTGCTCAAAGTCAGTCTTTGCTTTTTTCAGCTTTGGAAGATTATTTAACAGGAGACAATTCAAACTAAAATGTATGCAATTTATACTCTTTAAGGATGACCGCCTACACCAAATAGCATACAAATATTTCAATGGTATTTAAGGGTGAATGTTTCCACGCTCCTCTAGCTCCTTCACCTTTATATTCCAGCTGATTTTGTTAAACAGTTTCTAGCTAAAGAGAGAACACAAAGCACCAACAATCAACACAGGAGTATTCAGATCATAGTGGTATACACTCAATTATATCTTCTCAAAGTCATTGAATGCTTTAAAACATCACCTTAAAATATTCTAATATAGCAGTGGTGTACACTCTCGCTGAGGTTTTTAATTTAAGGCTTGTCAATAGATTCACCTCTGTCCAATACTGACTGTCCATCCACTGTTGCTTCAATAACTTTGAAATGCAGTTTTATATTATTGACTTTTCATAGTGCAGTCTTACCTCTGTAGCGTCAGCAGGGTCAGTATCCACCGGTGACTCTGCCATGTCCTGTGCTGCTGAGGCTTCATCGCTCTGGGAAAAGGCAGGAAAAATAACTTTTAATAAGATCCCATTTGATATTTGCATGATCGTATGGGAGTTACTGTATAAGTGTGAAATTGGACTATAAAATAAAAGAGGGCTGTTGAATGCAGGAAAGTGAAAGAATTTAATATGTGCTCTGGTCTGGCACCATTACTGCAGGTGCCTGTATTTGTGCACGTATTAAATAAATTCACTTTTTCTTTCACTCTCCTCCTTTCGTCTTTGTGTTATTACTGACACATTTGGTAAGCTTTTATATCCACAGTTTTTTGTGGACAAAAAAATAAATAAAAAATAGACACATAAAGTTGCTGGTTCCAGCTTCTCAGTGTAACATTTTGACACTTTTCTTTGTCATACGTGACAGTAAACTAATTATTCGTTGCTTCACTTGGACAGTGGGAACTTAGCATTCGCATTTTTCATCATTTTCTTTAAATTTTAAAGACAAAACTACAACATTTTAACGAAACGATCGATAATGCAAATAATCATTGATAATAATAACCCCCTGATGAAGATGCACCTCCACACTATAAGAACAACATCTGGATGCACTCGCTGCCATATTGCCATCATTTATGCAACATTAGAACATTTGAATATAAACAACCCACGCAATTTACACAACTCCTTCTTTGTCCCTTTCTACATTAAAAGGCACTCATTTCGTGACGATCATTATGATTGGTGGTCATTTCGAGTGAGTGGGATGCTGAGAAAGAGGCATGAAGTGCGAATGAAGAAGGGGAGGTGGGGGTGTGTGTGACGTCTCTCCTGTCTAGCTGAAAGGATGCTTTGATTACACCGTGCCATTGAACTGACCTTCCTTAATGGGGAGCGGTCACAGTGCGCTGACGTGCGCGCATGTGTGTGTCACGCGCTCGCCGCCGGCTGACATAACCTTAAACCACTTATTGCACCTTCTCCTCCTGCTGTTGCATTTAACACCACCCATCAAGCCTCCATCTGTTTACCCAGCAGAGGCGGAGAGATGTGTGCTCGTGTAAACACACACGACGCAAACGCATAAACACCACCTTGTCTTTTGTTTTTACTGTGGTCACGTTAAACTTTGGCCAAAAGTTAAAGATTTGTTCACTTTTCAGGACAAATCAAACCTGAAATATATCTGTGCAAATCTTCCAAAGCAAAATCAAAGTAATACCTCGCCTCCAACCTGTATTGTTTCAAAGCGGAAATTCCCAGGGACGTGAAATACAGCGGCCTCCTTTATTGCAAGTTCCTGAAAAGATCCGAGCAAATAAGACGTGTTTGTTGCTGAGACCGTTTTCTATTTCCTGTCATGTCTCCTCCTCAGCTCTGCCCACCACTCTCTATCTCATTGTCATTTTCCTCTCCTTCTACCTTTCTGGCTTTTGCTGTCTCCTGATATGAGTCACCAGCAGCTGATGGATTGGTGAAACAACTAGATGAAATTAATCAGACTGTTTATGTGTGTCTCTGTGTGTGTCTCTGTGTGTGTGTGTGTCGGGCATATGAGACCGTATTTGATGGGCTCTCTCAACCTGGCATCAATTTTTAAAAATGAAATCAATATTAATGACGTTTAATGGCTGAGCCACCTGGGAGCGATGGTTAAACGAGCACAATCTGCTGCTGTCTGCGTGTCAATCTCTCGCTGGGAATACCAGGATTTAGTTTTTGTTTTGTTCATTCTTCTGTCCGTCAGACCGCCATCTCTCCATCAGTCAGTACACTCTGTGTCTGTTTGTCCATCTGTTTGTCTGTGCTGCCTGCCAGTTTGGCCTGTCAGGGTTCTTCATAATGAGACTGATCACATTCCAGGTGGAGCTCCATCAGTGTTTTATCCCTCAGGGTGAATATTAACTACCTTGCTGCCTTGATAACACAACTACTCGCGAGGACGAAAGGATTCAAATTGGATGTTTGGGAGAAATACCACAAGCATCTTTTGATAATAAAATCAAATGCCAGCGATGAAGGATGAAAGCGCTGTTGGAAGAATTATTCGACGGCTTCACTAAAATAACTATTATTCAGGTGTCAGTTGTTGCCATTGGCAGGAAAATAACTTGATCATTTCTTTGGGATCTCATCTTTTTATATGGTACTTTTCACTCATCACAGCCAATTAAAGCAGAGCTGAAGAAATGTGTGTGTGCTGTTATCTCGATTGGGTTTCATCGCTAATTACGAGAGGGGCGATGGAGCATCACAACAAACATTCAATAAAGTGTTGTCGTTGCCCAGGGAAGTAGTTGACACACTTATCATTGATTGCAACTCACGGCGGTGTTATGAGAAAAGGAGGGTAATTACAGGCAAATGTAGTCTTCCATTCAGAATTGTTAACACCTTATCCAGATACAAACCATGGGGTAGTGTAACTGCTAGGGTTTGACAACAAAAGAACAGTGATAACAGTGTTTTATCAGCGTAAAAAAAAAGCAGAACATGAGGGCCATCTGTTCCTCTTGTGAAGTTGATCTTGTTTAAAGAGCTTCTGTGCTCATAGGAGCTGGTGTAAAGTAAAAGGAAACATTTAGATTTTGATCGTTTTGGTTATAGTTACATTCATGCATGTATCATTGAGGTCCAACAAACCTGTTGAATGGCCTCTATCTGTAATGTCTGTCTTTTACATGTTCATTTATATAGAGAAAAACAAAAGCCCTTATTTATTTGTCCCTACCCACATATACCTATAAATGAATTCATCTCGCATGTCAAATAAATGTTCCCACGAGCTGTGTGAAATATCACATAAACACAGGTGTATATCATGTCTATTTATAGTAAAAAAAAAGTAGAGCTAATATCTACTTTTTTATTTGAAAAGGTGCTCCACATTGTTTTTTGATTGATAAAAAGTTCATTTGTAATATTTGCAATATTATGTCTAAAACTACTCATTATTAAAGCCCCAAATTCCCAATAAAAAATACATATAAGACATGGCCTCAGTGTCCTAAATTGTGGCTACAGCATTGACCGTATCACAAATCTACATCTCGAGAAAAGGTTAAAAGGAAAATATTTTTTTTCATATTTGACTTGTGTTTCAGCAGTAAATTGTTTGTTAAAATAAACTGCCTTTATCATCCTCCTCCTCCTCCTCCTCCTCCTCCTCCTCCTCCTCCTCCTTTGGACAAATGGTGAACAGACTGACAAGATGAACAATGCAGGAAAGCTAACAATATGTAACAGCTTTCGTTTCAAAGAAGAAAGACACACAGTGGATAAGAGAAGTGATGACAAATGACTCAAGGTCAGGAGGCCATTTTGACACAGTCAGGAGTTATAGCCACTGTCAGGAAATGGACGGATGTGCTGTGCTGCGAACTTTAAAGATGTGTTATATATATATATATATATATGTTGTTTATCAATATGTCTGTAGAGAAGTGTGAGTATTCGGTAAGTGTGTAAGCATTGAAGTAATAATCTGGAAGATATTAAATGACTGTTAAGTCACAATTTATGTCTGAATGAGATAACATTAACACAATGGTGATGAAAGCACTCGCATTTGCAAGCGGCAAACTCTGAGAAGTGAGATCCAAAAAAAACGCACCTGCAATTACCGCTTATCGCCACAGGCACCACCAAAGAGAACGAAACGTCACACGGAAATTTTAATTATTTTCCCTTTTTGTGTAATAAAAACACATCGTAAGCTTTAATGATATTCCAGTAATTGTTTTTTAAAACCTTGTTTTTTTTAAAAGATGATAAAAAACCACCGTCTCCAATGGCAAATATATGAAATATGACGGCCACTGTTGCTAGGAGACCCACAGTCAATTTGCGTCACGTTATAGTCCATTACAGCAGACCTCATGTACCATTAGCGTTTATATATTTCTGTACAACGTCCAACTTTTGGAAAATTAAAGCTAGAAATAATCCAAGTGGAATCTAATTGGAAAGTGGAAGCTAGTTAGCCTAGCTCACAAATGATAGCAATGATCACTATAAACGTTACCTTTTCGTTCATATTTCAACATGTCAAGCCTTTGGTAGCTTCTACACACTCACTGTGTGCGAATACAGAATACAGAAGGGCGGTTTATTAAATTAGATCAATTATTACAAAATGAACCAGTTCTGTCCCCACCGTTAAAAAGTAACACATCGCTTCATGAGAACATTACTGTAGGGGGCGCTATCAACGGCAGAAAAATAAATGAAACTTACAATTTTAACCAAAATAAGTACACATCGAGTCAAAACAAATATACTGATTTCTTAATTATTATTATTTTTAATTCTTTTGTTCAATTTTAAATGAATTGTATCTGTCTTACTTGTTTGGCTGGATCCTTCTTGACCAATCCAGTGGCAGCGGCGATGTTGCCTGCACCCTCCACAGTTTTGTAGGCCACAGCGGTAACCCCGGTAACCATGGCTCCACCCACCTGAGACACTCCAGACACAGCTGCAGGGACCAAAGCAGAAGTCACCAAAATCTAAATGGTTCTTCCTTGTAGCAAACACGAACGTGCACAAACAATCTACGTGGCCACAGTCAAACGAGCTGACACATGAAGGCGAGGATTGTCACGTGTTAATGCTACAACAATCCAAAAACAATTCACTTATCACTGCTTGTTTCTGTTGCCACGTGTAATAAATGTTTTATTGCTTAGAAATTCATTTGTAAGAGAAAGTTTGCGATACTTCTTTCAAAAAATACATTTTATAAATAGTGCTTTTGCGTGAATTTAGGATTTAAGATAAATCTGGATGAAAATGTTTACGTTTCAATAGTGTTCTCAAATGTGGTGGAAGCTACGTTCTGCATTATTGTACCTTGAGTCTACACAGAGTTGGGTAAAACAGTCATTATATACTGTACTGTTTCTACTTGGACCGCCCTGTAGAGTTATTTAAGGCTGGATCATCATGTAAAGTGTCAATTGGTTAACTGAGAAACCACAGAAACAGCCTGGAGGTATTTTCTTTTTATAGACTTCATGGAGTTTCACCCCGCCTTAAACTGTTGGAACCACGCATTGTTGTGAGATGTGTGATTTTGCATATGAGTGCATCTGATCTTACATGTGCTTCTCATGACTTTAATGTCAACTTTTTGTTTAACTGTTTTGGACAAGGTGTGCTGTAAATCCATTAGATTTTTTTATTCAATGAGGCTTCATTCTTAAAATTAAGGCTCAAATAATGTCAATCAATATAGACATTCTCGGTGTATATCCATTCACAACAAGGCTGCTTGATTAAGGTCACACGGTGCTAAATGCTTTTGTATTGACAGCAGTTGTAACCCAACCTGGGGATCAGGACCCTAACAAGGGTTCTCAAGTTAAATTCCAGGGGAATTGAGATTATTAGCAGGATAGGATAGCAGAAAAAAACATTACACAAAGTAATGTTCATTTATATCCGTCATTACCTGCGCCAAGGACGTTACATTTTTGTAGTTTGGTTTATTGGTTTGATGCCTTTGTCTATATGTCAGCAGGAGTAAGAAAGACCACTAGCCCAATTTCCAAGAAACTTACTGAAGGGGCGTAGCATGGGCTAAGGAAGAAACAATTAAACTTTGGAGCAGATCCGAATAAAGAGGCGGATACACTCATTATTTTTCACTTATGAAAATGGCCCTACCTGAGGTCTGCGCTCTCCCAGTGCCCTGCTTGTATTTATCTGTCTTTTGTTGACCTGGTCACAACTGGTACATACACAACCAATGACATGGCGTCACAAGTGGATCTTGCTTTGTTTTAAGGGGCAACAAGACAAAAAAAAAGTTGGGAACTGATGCTCTGCACTGTATGGTGATGCAGTGTTACACATAAAGATAATCACAACTAAGCTGCACTTTGCTCTAAGGCATCATATCCCCCTATGTGGACCTCCTGAAAGAAGGTTATCAGACCTTATATAGGTCTAATGTAGACCGCTTAGTCCCACTGAGAAAAAAAAAACATCCTCCCCTTTAGTGGCTATAATAAGACATTCGGTATAATTACATTTTAAAAAACACTGACTTTACCTGCAGCTATGACACAACAATACCATTTCCCTGGACACCTATAACAGGAAGGCTCCCGGGGCTTCTCTGCTTGTTATTTATGAGAAACGGCGAGGCCTGGCCCATGGGGAGTTAGGGAGGTTGTGTTGAGTAAGGTGGTGAAATATGACACTTACTCACCTTCAGAGTTACGGTACAACTCTCTTACCTACTACCTCCAGAGAGAATACCTTTTGTTTTGCTTTCATGTCAAAGATATACTTGTGTAAAAAAAAAAAAAAAAAAGGGGGGGGGGGGGGGGGGGGGGCTGAATACATTTTTCTTTTCAGACCGACAAGAGAATTGAACAGATATGTGATGTTACCTGTTGTGACTCCATCCTTTGTTTTGGTACCTGAAAGGAAATGCAGGTGAAGCTCAATTAGTGAGAAATCTGAACATAATACACAGTAGCACACACATGACCAACATGCCCAGGTGACCACTAAATACTCAGAGTTATGTGTTACAATAATGATAATAATGACACCACAATGTTGTAATGCTTTCTGTGCCATTTTTCTTGGAACATGATCATCAATCAAATAAATTCTCAGCACCCACCGACAAACATAACCCCATCTTTTGTCATCTCAGCTGCTCCAGTCACTCCCTGCTTGGTTTTCTCCGCCGCCGCCACGACCCCATCCTTGGCTTTAGAGAAACCCTTCATTAACGCGTCCATGGCTGCTTGATTGGCTCCCAAATGAACACACACGCACAGCTGTGAGGATGTCAAAACAGGCGCAATGAGAAGGCACTCCCGGATCCAAGCGCTCGGTATTAAAAACGTGTGACAAGACAAGGAGAAATAACGATGCCACCGCCCTACTTTAGTGTTTGACAGGTTTGTCAAGCCAGTATCATCGTCTGAAATATTTGAGCAGTTGATCCTATAAGCAGCTCTGAGGCTGCTGAAAATCCCACCTGTAGGATCTGGTTACAGCCCAACTGAGAAACCATGAATGGATTTACTATTCATTTGACTAAATAAATAAATAATCAGCTATTATGATGCAATGTGATATCGGGAAATACAACTAATGCTGTAGCTGATATTTTTTTTTGAATAAATTCAAAGATTTTTTTTTTTTTTTTTTTTTTTTTTTTTTGTGTGTGTAGGATAAAGAGAAATGTGAATCACGCACCTGTTCGCTTCAACTTCCTTTAAGGCGAGAATGAGTCTTCCGGGATGACAGCGGAGATTCCCCCAAAGGGCAGTAAAACCGGTTTATTGTCTCCAAACTACAACCAGCCTACTCCAAAAGACGACGCGCGTGTAGTGGCTTCCGAACAGACAGACGGACACAGACAGAGAGAGACAGACAGACGCTCCACAGGTTTGACAGACGCCTCCTCCTACGCCTCGGTGATGGAGAAAGAGCGATTAGACCCCGTGATACGGTGATGCGAGAGAAGAGACGCTCCGCTGTCTGTCTGTCTGTCCGTGACACACACACACACACACACACACGCGCGCGCACGCACACACGCAGAAAGATTACGTAGCTCTTTCTGTACGTGGGTTGCCCAAAGCGTGTAGGCATCTGCGGCCGAACTACCAATTAGTGGCAGTAGGACTATAATTATGCAAGATAACATTACTGGGATGCTCAGAGTCCCCACGTGTCGGTAAGATGTTAACGCACAGCAGGTCAGAGGAGCAGTTTGCATTAGACAATGACTACAAGAGGCATTGTTGGAATTTAAGTTTACATCATACAAGTAACTTTGACTTACAGTTTTGACAATTTCTGATTAAAAAACACACCTATAATATGTATATAGTGGTAGTAATAAGGTACTTTTTTTAAATAAAGTGTTTATGAGTTGTAATTAATAGCTGAATCTGGAGCATTTACTTATTAACACTTTATAATGACGTACTACACATTTATAACTGCAGACTTGCCAGCTAATTAAAAAGTGAGGAATTACAAACATTTATATTCATTATTATCAAAAAGAAAGGATAAACACAACCTGGCAACTCTGGAAAAAAAAAACGTTTCTTATTAATGGCTTATAACTACTTTATAAAACGTATCAAATAATTTTTCAACCATTATTATAATAATTAACAACTTATAAGACTTTTTATAAATCATAGGCCTTTGGACGTTTAAGGGAATGATATATCAAGTTTAGATAATCTTTTCCTTTCTTGTGACCTTCTTCTTCTCCATGTCTCATTTTCACTTTGTCTGTCTTCCTATGTTCAATGTCCTATGTCCTGCCTATTTAGGATCATTTGGTTGTCAGTGTTGTGTAACACCTGCAGTGTACGTAAACACATGGAAATTCATGAACAGTGGTGGTGGAACAATAGGCACGGCAAATTGAGTAATGCACAATCAAAGTGCCTTGCATAATTCATTAAAAACATACAATAAAAGCACAGCAGAGAGTATTTGTTCTCATTTGTATAATATTCAAACAAAATACACAAATAAATAGCAGGAAAAGCCTCAAACATCCACTTCTTCTTCTTGCTACTACCCCACCATGATACAATATTCTTCATTTCAAACATTAATATCCTCTATTAATGCACTTACATACTGTATGTGTGTAGCCAATCTATACTTTACATTATTATTTTCAACTACCAAATAAAAACAAGATTTCCTCTTTGACATTTATGGCCAGAAAACTGCATAAAAAACATCTTGCTTATTTTATGCATGTAATCTCTTGTCCAAATAAGATGCCCATAGAACCGACCACTTGCTGAATCTTATAACATGGTGTGAAGTGTGTTGTGGTTTACAAAGAAGAACATGTAATGATAACGTGAACAGAACCAATGATTACATTCACCAGAAAACCACAGAAGAAGGAACTCGCACTGATGTGAGAAACAAGAAAACAAGCAACACATTTCCTGCACTGAGTTAAAGATGTACAAAACACTATTTATATAAGAGTACAACAGGGTTGAACTTATACAAGCTCTAACATTACCACAGCCTTGACCTGACCACTACCAAGGATGACTGCAGCACTTTAATTTATTCCCAGTACTATGAGTTTGTTATAAGAGTGAACTCCAATTCACACATGCTGTATTACTTTATTCTGCACTGAAAATCAACACATACTGTTCAGGAAAAATCCAGGATTCACTCTCTTTACTGCCAAAGTTTCTACATGTTTCACTTTCCACAATATCCATACATGGCAAATAAACTATAGTTAAGGCATTAGGATGAGGCAGGTCCTAGGCTACTGGGCTGGTAGAGCAGGCACTGGAGATGGACTTTATTGTGAAGCCATGCATTCACAATGTGAGCTGGGCGATGTGTCACTCCTTTCAAATTCTGGGTGGTGTCAGAGGTTCAAGTTTCATCCGTGCATTGGTGTACAGTAACACAGTTTTGACCAGGAGAGTGATACATATGTGTCACTGTGGAAGCACCAAATTTCATAATTTTAATGCATTTCTATAGTTAAAAAAAAAAAATGAAAATGCACGTGTCTACTCTAACAGACATCTAAATAGAGTGGGCGTAAGTAACTTGTACGTTTTAAAAAGGCTGTAATCAATTACCAATGTTTTGGCCACTGCCGCAGTGTGAAGCTTTAGGGGTGATAGTGTCATGATAGTGTTGGTTGGTTCGTCCACCACTTTGGTCCAGACTGAAATATCAACAACAACAACAACAACAACTTTTGAATGGATTCCGCAGACATTCATGGTGTTCAGAGGAATCAAATCAAATCAAATTAAATCAAATCAAGTTTATTTATATAGCCCAATATCACAAATTATACATTTGTCTCAGTGGGCTTTACAGCCTGTACAAGGTACGACACCCTCTGTCCTTAGACCCTCACATCGCACAAGGAAAAACTCCCTAAAAGATACCCCACAATTAGGGGGGAAATATGGAAGAAACCTCAGGGAGAGACTGAGGAGGGATCCCTCTCCCAGGACGGACAGACGTGCAATAGGTGACGTGTGTACAGAACAAACAGCATAGTTAAAAATACAGCATGGACAATTTATGCGACAGAAAACAATCCTAATTACTTTGGTGATCCCCTGGTTATTCATCAATGTGGTGTACTTTACAACAGCCTTACAGAGTCAGTAAGACTCTTAAACTCTTTAGATGACAGCCAAACCATCAACACTTCACTTTGTAATCGTTTTTGTAGAATCACCATAGCTTAACATTGAACTTAATCTTTAATTTGTGCCTCTGATGAGGTGGGATAGAAATACTTCCTGGTACATTTAACTCTCCCCAGCCCATGGCTTGGACAGTTTTGCCTTTATTGGACAGATAGTAGTAGAGAGGCAAACAGAAAACAAGAGGAGAGAGAGAGCCTTAAATGTTTGTCTACCAGGGCAATGCTTTATGACAGCAGAACGTTCGCAGCTATTTTCCTGGTTAATGCTAAGTGGTTAGTTGATATTGGCTGCTATAGTGCCATTATGTCCAGGTGCTGCATTGCTGTGGTAAACACCAATACTGTGGAGTCTATTGGGTGTGTTTGAAAAAGGGTAGGTACTCAAAGTGGTCCAGCACACCAGAAAATGAATGAAATAAAGTATGAAATAAAAAGCTGCTGCCCCCTGAGTGCTGAATGACACTGAAACAAATTCACAGCCTATATCAGAGAGGCATGAATGAAAAGGCGAAAGATTTATTGGGAATTTAGAGGACAGTCTAGAATTTATGGAACTATTAAAAAAAGGCTTTGCTTATTAAACTTAAGAAGTTAAATATAACGAAGGCAGCGTGTGCCCCCTTGGATGATATGGTGAAAGCATTATAATAAATCAACGTCTTCCTGCATGTTATCCATTGAACTCTGTGCCATCTACTTCTTGAGAAACCAGATGGCCTCAACGCTTTCCCTCCACTACCGTTCTGTATCTTGCTAGTGATCTCTCTTCTTAGAGCCCCAGTGCCTGCCAAAGTCTGTTGCTATGTTTTCTGTCTATGAATCATCATCCACTATGAATACCCACAGCAACTTTTATGGAAATGTGGCCAGTAATTGGCAAGATTTTGGACAAACAGGTAAACCTTGACTGTGAGTGACATCACTTATCTTTTGGGTCCAAAACAGCACAAAAAAATCTGCTGGCAGGAAAAAAAAGTGTGGTTTTAGTGGTACAGAGTAATTTACAAATTATAATTCTGGATTAATGCATAAAATAAAACATTATTGTCCTATTTATCCTATTTCGTGTGTGGATAACGCCACGCGCAATGTCAATTGCAGTTAGTGCGTGTGCTCAAAGTGTTTAATTAGGCCCACCTGTTGCACGCTGCCAAGTGATTGACTATTTTCCAAGTTACTGTTGTTGTCATTTGGTCGTAGTTGTCAGAAGTTAGAAGATAGTAACTGTGGTCACCATGAACTATTTGGATTATCTTCTACAGCACGCATTTGAAAGTCTTCCTTTAGAAGAAAAAAAATTGAGATTAAACAGCAGGACAACTCGCTAACATTGGGGAATTGAGCCGTATAGAAACAGGTATGTGCCCAGTCACCTGTGTTAAACTGTTTAGAAAATGTGTGTGATACAGTGTTTTATGTTAAATGTTCAAATTGTGTAATTTTCTGGTTTTGCATCTGTCAAAAATAGTTGTTGCCCCACCATTTTTTCCCCACATTAAAATGCCACTGGGGATATCATAATAATAGAAAGGCTATTGACAAGTTATGCATTTATGGAGATGCTTTCCACTTTACACATAAAAACAATGCTGCTTGTTTTGCCTTTTACAATATGTATAACTAGATGTAGAAACTCTGTGGCAATTTCTAAAACACATGCAAATTCAAAACACTTAACAATACAATGTGTGTGTATATACAGTATATATAGCATACAGTGTAAACACACTGCTGCATTGGTTATTCCAGATCAGACAGGTAATTCATTTTGAACTCTGCAGTCAAATAATATTATTATAATAATAATAATAATAATAATAATAATATAATATATTATATTATAAGAAAACAGCAGTGGTTACAATGTCTGTCTTTGTACTATTAAAACTACAACATGAAGACTCATTTGAAGATGTTTCAGATCAGACGGTATGATTTACATATTTATCATGTTATGAGCTGAACACAGCTGGGTTGATGGTTAAATTCAGTCAAAATAGAACATTGTCAGCACCACATTAGATCATAGATGTACTGCACATGCACTGTGATGCACTTTATAAGCAGGAATATTTTGAGTATGCAAAGCATTTATTGATTTGTTATTTGTAGCTTGGTATGTTGCAGTGTTGCTGATATGTGTTAGCGTTTAGGTCAACACTGGGTAAACAAACAAAACAAAATATATAAATAAATAATTGTATATCATTATATTTATATAATATATATATATATATATAT
>CALSCE010010647.1:1317920-1341687 GCA_943593645.1 Bovichtus variegatus
ATATATATATATTTAAATATATATATATATATATATATATATTACATGCATGTTTCTCACTCCTGTTGTCTAAACATTATTTCTGATTTGTATGCATGTGCAGTATTTGTGTACAATGCATATTATGTGTTTAGATGCTCACACTATCACAGGGCCGAGTCCTGCTTCACTGTGCTGTCAATCACACGAGTGGAGCCATTTTGGCTCCATGTCATTTATCACTCGCTACAGTGGACACGCAGGCTCATCACTGTGTGTGCTGGTGAGGCCCAGGCAGGTCAGTACAATGCAGCAGCAGCACAGCAGCCCACAGGCTCAATTAGAGGACCTGATGAATTCCACACTAAGACAATCAACCTTTCTTCAAATTAATGCATAATCAATGTAGACTCCCTGTAATCCTCCCTTGGTCTGGATGAGTGTTCAAATCCCACATGCAGGACATTTTTATACTGGCCATTTCTTGTGTTTGTATTGTTGTTACTGGTACTACTGAAAGAGAGTGCTCAATGTTGATTTTTGTTTTTGTTGAGAATATTGATTAAATCTGGTGAGACAGCATGAAATGAAATCACAGAAAATTTATTATTGCAATGTTATTCTGTTAAAATAGTTTCTGTTGTCTGCCAGATTTGAGTTTGACCATAGGCTACTGCACAAAGGACACAGAAACAGACAAATACACAGACAAATAGCATTTGAAAATGGCTTGAATAAGGTCAACAGGACATTGAGTTCCCCCACAGTACTGAAGCGACTGTTGCGGAATATATATTAAATCATCGTCTGTGATGATTCCCAACCTTTTCTGTCAGACCTCCACAGCCTTCATCAACACCACCTGTCATATTCCAAACATGTTCATTTGAGTTGATTTTAAACAGGATAGAATATGGGGGAGAGTGGATATTACAATATTAATTTTTCTACAATTGAACGGTCACTGTTTCGGTTTTTTTTTCCACCCGGCTATTTATCACTTCTATCTGTGAATGGAAACCATTTTTCAAATGGATTTAACCGTTCTACTTCTCAGCTAACAATTTAATCTGACAATTTTAATAATTTATCCATTACTAATGGTTCCAACCATTTATCTATCTATTAATTTTAGCTAACAATTCTAACCATTTATCTAAGCTATTTATTTCAACTAACCAAGTATTCATTACTTTTATCTATCTATTTCCACTTTTTTTTCCCATTATTTCTTTAGGTTGTTTCACTTTTCTTCTCTGCTTGCTTGCTTTTCACGCACCTTTAGGTGCATCAAAGTGTCGTGCTGTTTATAGCAGACTCGATATGTGTATTTTTTAAATCAAATTTAAATCTAATCAAATGTATTGAGCTGCTTTCCACGTATATATACTCCCTGGCAAAAGGTCAAGGACCCCTGGGTGGGAATCGTTGATATAAATTATTCAGCCAGACAGTCAGATCTTAACTTTGGGCTCACCTCATGCATATTTGCTTCCATGAAACGATGCATATTAAGTGTCAGATATAATCCATAAATGGTGGGTTTCACTTAGAGCAATGACTCAGTATCCATGACTCTAATGGGAAAAAAAAAAACAAGAATGAAAATGCTCTCGATCTAATACTGAGCCAACAGTTTTCTGAACAGGCGATGCCTTTTACCACCTTACACCATCTTATTCAAGAAAGTACTGCAGTCCATACATGTTACATTTTGCATTAACAAGTGGCATTTCTCACAAATACTGGTATATCTTTCCATATTTAGGTCAGATAGGGCAGGGGCCAGTAAAGCAATATAATTCATCTCACTGTCAACTGGACAACAGATCGTTATGCTCGGCCCATTTTCTCCAACATGCTCTAACACCATAAATCATTTTGATGATAAAAAATGATCGGTGTGTTACAGTGATCTTTGAAGAGTGGTCGAAGATAGACGAAAGTAGTAAATTAGAGCTCGCCTGTCGTATATTTACTGGACAGCTTAGAGAGAGGTATGCAATGTAAATGCACTTTCTTTCGTCAGCTATGTCAATCAATAATGACCGATCTATAATGACAGCTATTTGTATTCAAAACAAGCAGTCAATTGAAAGTTTTAATTATTAAAAATCCTACTTCTTTTTTTATTCAAAAATATATTTTTTTGTAAACAACTGAAAGGGATTCATTTTGGTTTTGTTTTTCACTATGTAATTCTCTCTAAATGACCAACCACCATGAATCACCATCGAGACGGATAACATAACATGAGTCATAACATTTTTATCTCAAAAACAATTTTCTTTTCCGAACGACTTGCTTTATGCAAGTTGCTTATAAGAAGACGTTGCCATCCTTTGTACGTCTATAACGCAGTGTGCAAATTTAGGTTTGGAAATGTTCTTCTGTTACAACTGAGCACAGTGCTATCAGGGCATTGCAGTGTGTGCATGAAGAGACGAAGATAGACACAGTCTGGTGCTGCACATTACCCAGCGAGGCATAAAGAGCTTTATGTGGATAAAGACACATCAAAACCCGTGTGTGTGTGTGTGTGTGTGTGTGTGTGTGGACAAATAGGAATAATTATGCTGCTATCTACTGCTACTAATGATAACAATGACACAATTGTAGGCATGTAGCACCAAACTACCATTATTTTCTTGTAATTTTCAGCATATGCCGGTGTTGAAAAAGTGTTTATGATATGAATTTATGTCATGTGTTGTAGTGCCGCCTACTGATGGATTTATGCAAAAGCTGACTGAACCCACTGACCTGGATGAGAGGAAAACCAGAGATATTAAAAGCCATCGATTACTCAGATACAGAGATTTAACTTGCATTTGAGTTGCTTTAGAAGTCACTTTGTCAGATTTATGATGGTTTTGAAGGGGTAGAAGAAGCCTTCAGAGTACATTTCAGACCATTGCTTTCTAAAGACGTTTAGGATTCGTTGAATTCGAGGAACATGCTTGTCATTCCTGTATCACTCTGTGTTCTTAATGAACCCCAGATGAATAAACGGAAACATCAGGGTGATGAAACCTCAAGGAGATCTAGACTGAGGAAGGAAGAAAAAAAAAATCAACTGCTGTTTAGAAAATATTTTCTGTGGCTTCAAATATAGAGCAAATTCTAAAGTGCTGTGAACCAAAACCAAGTTGTAGTTCATCAGATTTACACTTTGAAAACGTGCGCAAGCACATGCACATAAAGACACAATACTACATATGCATGTTCCTCGTCTGGGATCCAGTTGGATTCTGTTAGGATGAAACATTTTAGGCTTTTCCGTTCAATTTTATCCCAACAACATGTTTTGGCCGTCTATTCCAATAATGGCTCACAGACTCTCGCTCCCACTGCATTTTCCTGGACATTGTCCATGCTTTGAATCATCAGACACTTTGCAGACCGCGAAGGAGAGATGACGGTTAGTCACTCATTGGGCGTTGGTTGGTAGATGTTCCGATCTGAAAGTGGGTGCAGCAGCAAGAGGTGAAAAGGTGATCGTGTGTGTGTGTGTGTGTGTGTGTGTGTTTGCGCGCTTTTTATTTCTAGCACTCTGTTCCGTTTTAAAATGGTTTTGCGCTTTGTTTCGCATTATTTAATTTGACTGTTTCACGGCAATCATTTTTTGCCCATTGCCTATAATTCTTTAATGACACGATAAGAACGAGGATATTAACACCCTTCTCCCCACACTTCACGTTATCCTGTAGGATAGTAGTTATTTAGTTTATTTCTATTCTTCTTTCTATTTTTTCCTCTAAAATGCCAAATTGTTACCTCCTTGTTCCTGATAGTCATGTTTTTCTTCCACTATACCTACATTTAAGTACCAATGGGAAGTAGTAAATATTGTATTGGTATCTGATTCATACAACCAAATTACACTGTAATAGTGGGCTGTATTAGAAAGTTTTTGCCGTATTTTCTGAATGGAGCGCCTTGGGATAGACAGTGTACAGATGGTAAAGCCCTCATTGTGTCGCTGACACTGACATTATTTTAATATGATTTATGTGAGTCATACAGGGTACAATGGTTGGTTTGACAAATGTTCACCCACTATTTGATCGTTCTTAGGGAGTGACCCCGGTGAATATGACTAAGTTAATTACACCGGTGGGCTGATACCCAGATCAACCCTTACATTACGCAATACTTCTTCAAATCACATCCGTTTTTTCGCTTTCCCACCTAACAATGGTTTCTGACGTTCTGATTTCACAAGTGAAAACCTCATGCAGTTATTCTTTGATCCAGATGGTATAGCTTTGCCAGTTTTATTGTTACACTTTTCATGAATAGCCGTGACTTTTCCCACCTGGACTTTCTCACTCTCACATTTTTGGCGGCTCTGTATACTGTAGGTGTAGGAAGCCTGTGTTTTTATGGCTTTAACCCAGTTTTCCTTTTGAAGTCAAATGGAAATATGTCAGTGTCCTACACTAGTCTGACATTTATTTCATGACTCACTACTTTCCTTATAATATGGTATTACAAACAGTACGCAAACACAGAGAAATAGTCACTAGATGGCGCCAAAAGATACTAAAACAGAAGACTATCACATATCTAAGTACTTTCACATGGCATATGCAGACTTAAAAGGGATCTGGCTTGTTTTGGAAAATATTTGTGATTATTGTTTGACTTGTACTTGCATTTGATTAATTGAACTGACATTATTATTATTATACCGAGCAAATCATCATAATACATTTAACAGCAGAATAATATTACATCTGCCATCTATTGTTAGGTAAAGAAGTTTTGAAAACAGAAAATATTCAAAATGTTCGAGTGGGAGGATGGTGTAATAAAAGCAGAATATTTCTTTAAGAGATCTTGGGAGAGAGTGAATTGTGCAGCTGTGATATCAGCCTGACGCAACAGGTTGTTGTCCACAGTCACCCTGAGATTGTTAGCAGTCTGGGCAGGTGGTGTGATCATTGAGTCTGCTGTATACCTCAACGTGAGCAATGAAGCACGGCAAATATAATTGATATGTTAAGGAGGAGATATTATGTTGTGTGATGGTAGGAATATGAGATTTGGTAGAGAGGGAAAAGTTGAAGGCAAGTGGAGAAGAAGCAATATGATAAACTGAAATCTCAACACTAGTAAGGAGTAAAATCACAAAGGGTGGAAATCTGCTTGTTCACAACTGAGGTTCTTAACTAGGAAATCACAAGTGAGTCTCACTGGTAACATATATTGAATATTATTAATAGACGAATGGAAAAATGTCGACTTTTGTTACCTTGGACTAACACAACCATGCAATTAGGGATTACTCCACAGAAAACTAAAAGGATCAAACATACAGGGTTGTTTTGTCTTAATTACTATACATTTGGGAAATTAAAATTCTGTTCAATGATTATCTTCAATATGCATGTTTGCCACTGAGGGCTTTACCCAAATTCTCCAAATGCTCTTACATAACACTAAAATTTAATGAAAGCATCAGCAGTAACATGCCCACTGAGATGATTGGTAACATGAAAACATCTTTTGTATCCAGGTAACTCCTCGGTGAGAAGTGAGTGTGAATGTTATTTATGATAAAGCTTTGCCACGTAACTATTTTTCGTCCTTCCACTGTGAGGACTTTCATTGTTGATCAAATAAGACTCTGATCAGATGTGCAGCACATGCTGGTAGCAATTCAGCGCGTCTAATCCCAACACAAAACTGTAAGAACCTGCAAAACGTCCGGGTGACTCATCTGAAAACCCACCTGGAAAATCAGATTTAATCTAATCTGATGTGCTCTGCCACTCCGAACATGAAAAGACAAAGCACTTTGAGGGACCAGTTTTGTCGGTTGGTCGTTGGATGACTTTGGTGATCTCCTGACTTTTCCTCTCGTGCCACCACAATGTTTACACTTTTGGCTTTTATAGATCCCTCCATCTTGATATATCTTGGATGCATTACCTTGAAATTTGTAACGGGTATCCTATGGCGTCCAGAGAATGAATTTGAATCACTTTAGTGATCCCCAGACTTTTCCTCTAGTGCCACCAGAAGAACGTTTTTTACTTAATCTGTGAAACATCTAAACATTTGCTAGATTGATTGGGACAAGCATTTTGACATTCATGGTCCACTGACTTTTCCTCTCGCACCAGCATCAGGTTGACATTTTTGGTTCAGAGTGAAATGTCTAGTCAACTATTAGATGGTTTGCAATAAAATGTGGTATGCACATTTCCCCTGAAGGATGAACACTAATCACTTTTGTGATCCTCTGACTTTTAATAATGAGATAATAAGGACATAAAGATAAGAAATACCCACATTATGTAGATACTCTCAGTTGTCTTCAAAGGTTATCATCATCCCTCAAGTAAAATATTGTTGTATTGTATAGTTTTTTTTGAAGAAGTCCATGGATGCTTAAATAAGAAAAGCATTCTGTTCAGTGTCACATTAAGGGAAAAACGTCATTTTTCACCATTAACTTAAAAAACACAACTTTGCCTCTTTGGTAAACAACGCTCTCCACTAAATGACAATCTGCGCTACAGCTCAAGAGGCTCCACCACAATCTGGACGCTCGGTGATTAATAATCCATACGTATTAGCTGTCTGCATGGCTGATAAGAGGATGCAGCAGACTGTCGTGACTGTCAAATGTTTTTCTTTTCTCAGTCCACAATGATGGGTTCAAAGGGAAGTCGGGGAGTTTCAGAGGGAAAGTGGGCCAGCTTGATGGATGGTTGACTGTACAGTGTATACAGCTGGGGTCCCATCCCTCTTGTAGCTTGGATCAAGAGGACAACCTCAAAGATTTAATTAGTTAAGTATGTCTTCTTCTAAAACATTTCCATTAGAGACGAGAAAAGAAAAAGAGGATAATAGGAGATATCAAGTTCACGTTGCTGTTAGGGGATGAGTCCTAAAAAATATTTTGACATTTTTGAAATCCAAGGCATGTGAAGTTTCCATCCACTTTAGGTATGTGAGGGGGGGAGTTTTTCCTTGGGTTGATCAATTGAATTACCCCCAACTGGAGTTTTGTTTGGCTGCCAAGAGCTTCAGGATGCTGACTCGCACATTTTTAACACGACAGTGTATTCATCAGATGTTCATTATCGGCCATGATGGCAACCTGTTGCAGGTCGTTTATCTTCGACAATACACTCGGCTACAATTATCGTTAGCGATACGAGTGAAACCAAATGAACCCTTTTTAAAGCAAGTTTAGCCTACCGACACACATAGGAATACATACATCTGCACACGCATTTCCCTGTGGATTTGGATCCGTGTAGTGCTAGAGGAAGGCCTACATGGTCCTGTGCCATGGTTCTGTGGTTTCCAATACAAATCTCTGGAAGGGAAAGAGGCCTTTTCACTTTGGCCTGCTGCTCCACCGCATCAGTCACTGTTTCATAACAACACGCTTCACTTGTTTTCCCAACATTATCCAAGAACAGTAAAATCAGGACCTAAGGCGAGACATATCTAACCCACAATCTGTGTGATGTAAAACCATTAAAAACTCTGCAGGAGCTGTTATTTAATTTAAACCGTAATGATCAAATTTACTATGTTAATTGTTCAACATCTCTAGGTTTTCAAAAGAAATTGTTGCCAAAAACTCCTTTTAGTTATCAGAATATGCAGAACATCTGCCTTGGCCCCAGGCGTATACATTTACGTCGAAAGATGAGGTGCAACAACGACACCCAATTCATGATATCATGTAAAGTGTGCGTGCGCGTGTGAGTGCTAGTGTTGTTGTTGGAGGCGATCCAGGCATGCAGATGGCCCTGGTTTGTGTTTGCACTGAACGGCTGCAAGCCTCTTGCCTCTCTAGAGACAGTGACAAAACACACACACACACACACACACACTCAGGACAACGCACACAGACCTTTTCAAGGGTCAGGTCAGAAAACTATACTCTAAAGTATCTCTGTGCTGCTTCGATTCTGCAAATGAGTCTTTTACAAACCTTTCTCTGGACGACTTAGTTCATGAGACATGCACACATAATTATTTCAGTTTCTATTCATAAAGTATAAACACAGCGTTGCGTGACTGTAGCGTTTGGTGTCTGAGAAAGTGCACACTGTTGTATCAGCTGTGACGTCTTTCAGGTGTGTTCTATTTCTATCCGGTATAAAAGGAAGGCAACAGACAGAAGTAGGTGCAGTACGTGTACCTGCTCTCACCTGTACACACTCGCTGGCTGGTGGCCACTACTATAGCAACAACAATAACAACACGGCAGGAAAGCCTTTTGGACTTCCTGGGAGATCCTCTGGTATGCAGGATCAAGTCTGGGCCAATGTTTGTCAATGTTGCCTGGGCTACCAGAGGCCATGAAGAGGGAAACCCCTTATCTGCTGACGTTGACGTTCAACCGTTGTCACGGTTCAAAGGCCTGTTAGGTAGAGACCAAAAAAAGAAAAAGACACACCTTTTTAAAGGTTGGTAAATATACAGTATGTGTGTCACCATGGAGATACTGTTTGGGTGCAGCGTTCGATTCACAGGGCATGAATGGTTCCAAAGCTGAGAAAGAGAAAAAGGGCGTCCCTTGGCTTTGAATCAGAACTGGTGGACTCACACTTTCAAGCAGGGAATCCAAAGATAAGTTTATGTTAGTGAAAGACGGGGAGGGTTGGATTTTCAGAATCAGGAATGTGATTGAGGCAGTTTTCTCTCTGTTGTGTTGTAACCGTTGTTTGGTGCTTTGTGAATCTGACTGCTTCAGATCTGGCAGATTTTTAAAATGGACGACTGGTGCATGATGCAGAGAAATGAATTTCAGCCTTTTTACAGGCTTTCAAAAAATCAAATCAAATAGTGTAGGCTTTGTATAAATCTTCTTTATGATACAACAACATGTACACATTGTTTTCATCTTTCTTTATTTATTCTACCTGTCTCTATACAACATGTAGCCTATAAAAAGGAATCTTTATGGTATGCTTTGTGTGGTACCACGGCAGTAAAATGACACATTCTACCAGATATAAAAGGCCTATGCACCGAAAGCTGTACACTGCAGAGAACAGAAGGACATGAAAAAAAACTGAAAAGCTTCATGGCTGGATCAAAATATGTGAAATGTATTTTATTCACACATGGCAGCTCGCACCACCTGCACAGATGGAGCAGATTGTGTCAGTGCTCTGGTGGCACTTCAGTCAGTCCTGATCAGAAGTGTCTGTGTCAGTTTGCCATGTTGGCTCACATGGATCACAAACTGGAAGCTTTTTCCTTGCATTGAAAGCAATCCCGTTCAGCTTGTGGGAATTCTCAAACATATGCTTATTCATTTGGCTTGATCTTCACCATCTGAGGAATTTTCAGGACGGGAATTTCCAGACAAGAGTGAACCAAAGCAACGTTTTTTGATCTGAGGACAAAGAGGCTAAATTGGCATTGTTATGCCTCAGATTATCAACAAAACTGTTAGCACTTCAGCATGCTGATTCATGCACATATAATTCATCCCAAAACATCTTTTCAGGTGGATTTCTTCCAGCACTACCAAATCAGAAGTTCGGTTCTGCCTTTTCTAAAAACCTGTCTCTCTCTTTTTGCCCAGAGATCCCTTGTCGACATAGAGGTAGAATGACTGAGGAGACTGCTGATAAGCTTTAAACTACTCCTCTGTTCGCCATTGTTTTATAAAATGATAAAAAAAATCTTTAACGCTTGTGTTTCACCCTGTAACATCATCTTACCTCCTCCTACGTGCCAAATGGAGCATTAGACAGGAATCACACACCGCTATGTGTTCATTAAAAACGCTTTCCCTGCCAGGATTTATAATGTAATGCTCTGTTCTCAAATTGAATTAATTTATATATCAGCTGGAGTCAGTCAGACTTGGTGAGTGAACTTACATCAGCCTGCAGTCTTAGAAAAACAGGACGAGAAGTACTTGTGTTCATTGTTACAACTACTACAGCTACAACTGCTTTGTTCCATTTTCATTGTCAGAACGAGAGCATTTCTGCTTTCGGTGCATCAAAAATGAATTCTTGCTCCATCAGATGAAAGGCTCGTGTTTGCCGTGTCATGTTTCTTGGAGCTCTTCTCAACAGGTTTTTTTATTCTTTATTTGGATCTCCATTAGCTTCCACAAAGTGGTGGCTAGTATTCCTGGGGTCCACACAAAAATGAAAACCAGAAAAACACACAAATATTTCTCAATAACACAGTATCAATAAAAAACAGACCAAATGTACATATGACAACAGAGACGTCTGTCCTCTTGCAACAAAAACTGCATTGAAAAAGGTTCCTGATCAGAAATATCTAAAGTATCATCTATGTGAGATTCATACATTTTTGAAGAAGGAGCTCTAACAAGAACTTAGTTTTACTGCACTGCCTGAAAGCCTGAAAGCCTGCAGAACACCACCCCGACACAGAGCAGCGGATTAACACAGCTGCAGGGGTGAGACATTTTGCAGAGTGTGAACTATGAGTCATTAAGCCCTAAACATAATTTTTATGTTTTTTCATTGACGTGATCTTTCGTTTCAGTTATGATGATTTAACTGTCTTGCTTTAATTATCCTCTTTGCTTTTCCGATTTGACTCTCTTTATTTGTAAAAGACACACAGATGTTTTCCGTATTGTTTTTGTATTGAAGCGATGTGTAAACATTTACTTGTGAATCATTAGTGATGATAAACCTAAGCTAAGCTAAACCATTAATCAATATTACACCATGTCTTCCTATGGTGCCCTCAGGAAGATACCCTGTTGGACAGCCAAATACATCGAGTGACCTTTCCTTTGATAAACAACATTTAAGGATGCAAAGGGACTTAATCAATTTGGATAATGTTAATATATGCGTTTAAATATTGATTAGGGATGATCTGCCTCCTATGAGGAGAAGGTCGTTAAAAACATAATCCCCTGAATATCCAGCCAGCAGAAAAAGATCAGACGGGGCTGTTTATGCTGAGATTGACCTGCTGAATTAAAGATCAACAAAAATCAAATGTTCCCTTAAATACGCATTAATGATTTATGCCTAAGTCCTACATTCAAAAACAAGTATTTGTTTAATATATTTATTTTTAAATGGACACTGTCATGTCTCAGACGTGTGGGTATTTGACAGCAGTGACTGAAAATGTTCAGCATTTTCTTCCGTACCGTTTTTGTTGTAAACCAAAAAGCGTTTCTAAAACTGACAAACACTAGAATGTCAAGATTATTTTCAGATTGGGGAAATGAGCAAAAAAGCAGACAGAAGAAATGAAGAAGATGTTAAATATTTTAATGCCCTGATGATGAAAACGTGTGCAGATAAAAAACTCTGCAGTGTTTAAGCACTGAGGAGTTCCAGCTCCTTGATGGCAGCAGTAAACATCGCTTGCTCCCTGGATAATAATATCCCGAACGTTGTTTTTTAGTGTTTGTTTGGCCGAGGGAAAAGCAACATCATGATCTCGCCTGCAGTGAAACATGAACAGCAAGGTGTGCTGTAAAAGATGTCCTTTTACGTTGAGTCTTATTGAGAGGGAATTCTGTCCAAACGGGTTTAGCCGGTTCCTCAAAACAGCGATCAACAAAGAAACCTGGGAACGTGTGTAAATCCTTTTCTATAACCGTGTCCACGCCCTTGTGCAGCCATTGTTTCTATAAAGACACATAAAGTAACGTGTGCGTGCGTGCGTGCGTGTCATTTTCCATTATGACAGTGAGGGAATCCTGTAGTTCAGATGAGGACAAGCCTTTTTTAATCGCTATAAAACATTAAGGGTGATGACACTCATGCATATGAGAAGAAAAATGCCACTCTCATGTCAGTACGTTAAATATGGCGCTGGTGCAAGGAGGCGATTAGCTTAGCATAAAGTCTGAAAGCAGCAGGAATCGCTAGCCTTGCTCTCCCCAAATTAAAAAAATACACCTACCAGCAAATCTAAAGGTCACTAACTGACATTATATCTTGTTTTTTAATATGTACACAAACAGAAATGTAAAAATGCAGGAAATGTACAGGGAATTACTTAATGTAACAGTTTCTTGGCGAACAGCAGTTTGGCACAATGACAAGAAAATAACACATAACTCCCCCTAACCACAAATTGCTGTTTTCATAGGCGCTGACTTGGGGTAAACATGGGGGGGGGGGGGCAACAAATGTAGGTAACGTCTGAAGACGTCATATTGTGAGGAGACAAGTTTGGGCTTTTTTTGGTAGTTATCATTATAATATCTTGCAGGCGCTGGGAAGTGTTATTTTCAACATGTAAATATCAAGACTCGTGTTCTCTGGTGCGCCGTGATACTTTACTGAAGGTCTTTCCTTTACACTGGTGACTCTCTTTACAGCCATCTGAAGGCAGCAGGTGTCTGTCCCATCTGCAGTCTCTAACTGGACTGATGCTGCACGCTGTCAAGCTGTCAACATTTTGTGCAACCAGCATCAGAGTTTTGTAAAATAACCACAGAATCCCCTGAAGATTGTAAAATCCCTTCACTCAACAACGTAATCTTTAGCTGCCGCCCAGCGCACACAATAAAATTGCAAGCTCTGTGATTGAATGTTTCTTGCTGAAATGCACCATGGGATGTATAGCCCATTGTATGCATGTACACAGGTTTGTACCCTTTTTTTACTTTTTTTTTTTTTTTTTTTTAAATCAAAGAACCAGATATTTTCTGTGATTCATAGTCAAGAAAAAATAACTATGGTGAAAAGTGAATGCCTGAGACACTCAGGTGATGTCACTTGAGTCATTTTCATGGACGTTAAACAGTCTTCACAGGCTTAGTAGCACTCCCCATGATGATTTAATTGACTTTGACATGTAAAATGAAGGACTGCCCCTTTAACACAGACCTGACCTAACTTTGCCTCTGTAATGACCCCACTCATGTTCTCTCTCTGTGTACTTCTAGTGTTACAGGACTGAGCTAACATTATGGTGGATGCTCCGCTGGCCTCAGGTCACAGATGGCTGACAATTACAACTCTCATTGTGTTTCCGACAGTTTTTGTACAGTATCTACTCCCTGGCCTTGTCCTTTCAGTCCCAGCTTCCCAGCCGCCTCCTGCCCCCTTAATCAAAGCGTAGTAAGATTTACAGAGGAGGTAAACACTCTGGTTTTATGATTGGGCCCCTTCTTATAGCGTGGCCTGTGTAATTGAAAAGCCCTCTGTGACTATTTTAAGACACTACTGGGAAAAGACTCCCATGTGTGTGCTATGGCTGGAAATGGACTTTTTCTCTTGCGTTCACTGATAGCTAAACAAACCCTGTCTTTCGCTTGCTTTCTTCTACGATTGCTGTATTGTACTGAATATACAGAAAATCTAACAAACCTTCAAACAAATATCTACTGTCTCACCAGGGCAGTGATCTTACGTGTTTGACAAAAATAAGAATTTCACAATTGAGAGGGCGACAAAAATCTGTATTGTCACAACTGCCGGTTTGTTTTTGAGCAGGTTTTTTCACTCAGACCATCTGTTCTTCACACCGCTCTACAAACCCCCGACCGCCAACATCCCACAAACCAAAATTAACGTTGTTTGACTGTGAGTAAAATGTTTAAACAAACAGAAATATCAGCAGTCAGCGTCTTCTCTCTGCCCCGGAGTCGGCCATAATAGACTCTTTGTTCAGCTGAAATTATAAACTCTTATTTTGGATGTTGTATGCATGTGTCAACTGCTGCCTTGTGCGTCATGATGATACATACTTTGTACCTCAGATCTTAAGTTAGAATTTCTGTAAAGAGAGAAACATGTTATGAAACAAGGCACAAACTAAGTTCATCACACTTTAACACTGACAAATAAGGACAGCAAAGGGGGGATATCCTTCAACAAAACTCACTATGTTGCCAAATGACTCTTGAACCAGGTGTAGTAAGTAAGGTAGTCTAACCGCAGATAGTGACAGATTTATGGTCCACACAAGCTTCCTAACCTGAAGTGCCCTGGACTCATTACGTTGGATAATGAAGGTGGGGAAATTGGAATCTAGATTTAGCATGAGTTGGCAGAGTTGAGACATACGTATTCCCATGTCACTGAAAATAGAACAGACATCACTTGTCTGCCTTAAACATTGTAAATCACACAGACAGGAACCACCTGCTGGTAAATTACAAAACTTTCCCCAGATTTAAAAAAAATAATAAACAAGATGAATAGTCTAGAGCCATGCTAGTGGCTCTTTGAGGTGTAATTTGGCACAGCGGTGCCTCGGGCGAAATGCTAACGTCAGCATGCGGATATGCTCCCAAATACAGTGCTAAAATGCTGACGCTAAGCAGGTGTAATGTTTAACATGTTCACCAGCTTACAGTAGTTTAGCTTGTTGGAAAAATAACATTTGCTAAATAGCACTAAACAAAAAAACTAAAAGTGCAGCTCAGGCTGATGGGAATGTGATTAGTTTTACATGTATTTAGTCAGAAACAATTTTTTTATTAGGATTTTGACCTGATAATGGAACTATATGGAAAGTAAATGGGCCACCAAAGTCATTACAATTCAACCTAAGGGAAACATGAATATGTGTGCAAAATGTCATGACAATAGATAAATAGAAAAGTGCAGATCTTCACCAGGTGTGTCCCTTTTTCACGACCGTCCCATAACCGTCCCAAAAAGCAATTTTAACAGCCCCGAAGTAAATGTAAATTGTCCCAAAAATCTAAATGTTGTTTGTCTACTTTGTAATCATCTATAGTTGTTTGTTTCTTTTTAAGTTGTAGTGAAGTAAAAAATACTATATTTGCTTCTAAGATGTTGTGGAGTCAAAGTATATAGTTGCATGAAGACAGTTAAGTAAATGACCTCTAATTTGTGCTGAAGTACACTGCTTGAGTACATGTACATTGTTACATTCCACCCTGTTTACTTTTAAATGATGCTGTAGTAGGTTGAGAGAGTAACCAATAACTTTTATATATTCACTACAAAATGCACAGTCGCATGAAAAACTCCTTCCATGGTGCTTGTGGTAAAAAGATCTTTTTTATATAAAGAAATATAGTCCCATAAAGCCATTTAAGTAACATAAAGGCACGGTCCCCCAACTCCAACAAATAGGCCTGTTACCACATAAAAGACGAGCTCTGCTTTAATTCCATTTGCCATTATAGCCTGACATGCCTTAAGTCCCGGCTTTACTGTGTGTACCTCTTCAGACAGAAGCTCTGTTTATCAGTGTTTCAACATATACTGCTATTTGATAATGTTTGATGACTAGGAAAAACTCAACAAAGAAGAAGAACCCTAATTAGTTAACACCACCAGAACTGAAAGTGCACAAATGTTGAAGAATTGCTCCATTACCAAGCGACAATGTTGTTATCAAGTACAAATAACGCACTCCAGCAGAAGATGAAAATAGATAAATGTAGGTCTAAAGTGAGGTTGTAATCAACCTTAGCACATTCAATCAATACACATTACTCATGCTACAGCAGTCAAATCAAGCTGTATAACTTTAGTGGACACACAATGTACATGGGGTTTCCAGGAATATGTAATTCAACACTGCTTACACTGTGGTCCACTAATACTCTAATGCAATGGAGGGCTGGGAGTACGCAGGTTTTTATTTCAGCCAATCAAGGCCGTCGAATTCCTGCGCTGATATAGTGCCAGGGCTCGGTCACACCAGCAGTTATGACAGTGAAATCTTGGGCCTAAATCTGCTGGTGGATGTGAAGTAAGATTGTAGTGGTTTCATGTAGAGTTTTTAATTTGGTATGAGAATTCATGCCTTTCACCAATTGCAAATTATCTTGAGGGAACAGCGAGAAGTGACTCGCAAATTGTAAACATGGGAATATTTCCCTCCTCGGACCATCCTGACGTGATGACGTGAACTAACTATACAGCTAGAGCCAGGAGGTGGTTAGCTTAACTTAGCATAAAGGCTGGAAACTGGAAACAGTTTAAGCTTTAGGAGGATTTGTAAGTGTATTTATGAACTTCGGAGAGAGCCAAGCTAGCTGTCCCCCCCCCATTTTCAGTCTTTATCCGGCTCCCAGCTCCATATCCACAGATATGAGATAACTTTTCATCAAACTCTCATCAAGAAGGCAAATAAGTGTAATTCCGAAAACGTCAAACTATTCCTTTAATAATCTGGTGTAGTCTGTTGACAAAATATAAACCTCCCGGCACTAATGAGCAAATGCTTGGTCTTTGGTTCATATCTCATCAAAAACTATCCAGTAATTTAAATGAATAAAACAGCAGCCTAAATGTGTTAGTGAGAACCGTGCAAAGGAGCCCTGCAATGAGACACAGCAAGTGTGTTTCCAGATTTCAAAGTTAGCCACAATCATTACATTTGATTCCAGAAAAAGATCAAAGAGAGCAGAAGGGAACCCGCACACTGCAGGAAAAGCTCCTCACCAGAGGACTACAAAAATAGATGCTTTTTTTAACATTTCAACCATGCTCAAAACTCTGTGCACATTTCTATCAATAGATCCTCCAATGTGCACTATACCATATACCATGAAACAGATTGAGTGCAAAAGATTCAGCCACATTTGTCACACGCAGTAAATGACAAACAAAATTAGAGAATGACTTGTTTTATGGGTGTCCGCTGTGGCAACAAGCAGCATCGCCACACTGTCTCTACACAATAAAACACAGTGGCAGTAAGTTACTTGACAGAGGTTCTGGTCACATTCATTGTTACAAACATGAATACAGCAAATTTCCAAATAAGGTAAACTATGTTTATGCAGCTTTTGCAGCACTTCAAATGAGCATCGGAGCACCTGGATGGCCCATTAACCCTTTCAATAATGTGTATACACCATGTATGTTGATCCATCTTAATAAAGAAATGTATCAAAAATATATACAGTATTTCTCTTAATATCTAACTCCGTATATTGGGAATGACATGTCACTTTTAGCTCCTGCAGTCTGCTTTTAGCTTTGAACTTTCATTTGACATTTGACATTTTACGAACTGTAACACAAACACTTTGTGGGAAGTCTTTAAAAGAAGCAGTTATTTTTTTAAGTTAAGTAGCCGCGACTACTGCCAGGGGTTTCCAGATACACGTAGGACATGTTCGTGTTGTTAACGGACTGTCCCAACATTTTGAGAAATACGCCTATTAGAGAGTTAGTTTGACGTTGGGCCAAGAATTAGTCCAGCACAATTTGTTTTTGATGAGATGAATCATTTTTATTAGTGAGCTTTAGAGGTGCTGGTAGGAAGTTTTTATTTTTTTTCACCTTTTGAAAATAACCAGGCAAATTTTTTCCCCATGCTTCCAACCCTCACGCTAACTAAAGCTAAATGGCTCCTAACTTCAGCTACATTTTTGCTGTAGAGACATTAGAGCAGTATCGGCCTCCTTATCTTACCCTTTAAGAAAAAAAGAATACTTCCCAAAATGCTGAACTATATCTTTAAGATGTATGCAAAAGCAGAAATAAACTGGTTCCTTTCTAAACAAATACAATCTGCAAGAAGTACTGTTGAGGAGTATACCATGATCCCTAACTCTACTGGCTCTTCATTATAGTTAGCTTAAATTAACAGCCGCTTCAATAACAATAAAGCAACAGTAGGCAAGCTAATGAAACACTGAGCTGTTTCCAGCGTGCGAGTCTGACCCAGACTTCACTCACACCCACCAGCATACTTTCCCCTTACACCAGCAAACAAGAAAACGGCAAAGCATTTTATTATTCATAAAACAAGATAATATAAGCTGTCACTGGTATTGCAGACAACATTGTGGAGGTTTGTTTTTAAACTGTGCATTACGCTCTAATAAAAATCCCCACTTTTTATTCAATACAGCATGTCTAGACTATATTTTTATTATCATTATTGCCTGTAGCTAATTAGGCTTTTATTGTGCAACTCAATTGGGGTTTTGGTGTGCCTTTTTTGTTTTTCTAAGTTTTTGTCATTCCTTGTGTCTCTGGGGGAATGCCAGTCGACAAGCTAGTCAGCCACCCACTCAGATTCAGAGCTGATGGAGGAACCACAAGGAACAAGGAACCGTCTGCATGTCTCCTCGAGCGTCAACACTGAAATAGGAAAAAAAAAACTGTGCTGTGTATCAGACACTAAAAGGAAACTCTGTTGCCATGATGTTTACCAGTTGAAATAAGTCACATTAAAATACAAAACTTTACACCTTCATTGTAGTCGGTTGTTACTTAGGCCTACAAAACCAATTCAAGTTCAATAGGCAAAGCCAAGGAAACCGCCTGGACAGGTTGCCAGTTCATCACAGGGCTACCACACAGCCAAAGCAATTATGCTTGCGCCTAAAAGTATTTGGCAACACAAATTAATTGGCTATTAACACATATTTTAGAAGAATAGGCTGCACCTTAACATTGAACTAATGGAATTTATTAGCACGTTAGTGTCTCCAGTTTACGTGAGCTGCATTTCTGTGGACCGTAGGAGGAAACTCTAAAAAAGGGCTTTGATTCTTTGATCTTAAACTGTAGGATGGGTCGCCGTGAAATTTGATAGATTTTCATGGTCCCCAGAGGATGAATCCTACTTACTTTGTTGATCCTCTGACCTTTCCTCTAGCGGCACCATGAGGTTGACATTTGTGATTTTCAGTGAAATGTCTCAACAATTTGACAATTCAACGATTTGATGGATTGAAAAATGGGCATTATTAGGTCAAAGGTTATCCAGTTGTTTTGTTTATGTTCAAATAAGTAAAAAACGAATGACCTTGCCACCAGCCTCAGATGTATTTTGTGTTTAGTGCCATTTAACTATTCTGCGAGCATGGACACAATTCTAGTAAAATCAGTCAGGGTTCCTGAAAACTTTAATCTTTTCTCAACAACAACAATCAAACTTTAATGTTATTTCTGCTGTTTTTAGCCTGACTGACCACTGACATCACTTCTGTTCAGAGCAAGTTTTCTGTTTTTCCCTCAGCTGAGACTTTTCACCCATTACTGTATCTGCATTTCCTCAGACAATTCAGGACAATACAAGAAAATGTATTTTGTGGATAATTAAATCCTGCTTACAGTAGATCCTTTCCTCTTCACTGTTGCTAATGTTCTTCCCCTCTCGTGATAAATGAGTAAATGAAAGTGCATGAAAGTCTTTGATTTGATGTTTTTAATGCTATTTAATTCTCAGTGTAAGTATCGAAAATCCTGAGCTGAAATACTTCTTATAATACATGAACACAGTGTACAAAAAATAATGAAATGCTAATGTGTACTGAAATGTACCTGCTGAAAAAAAGTAAAATGCAGCTAAATGCTGTGAGAAAGGACAATCGTTTCGATCATTTCCAATGTGCATGAAACCTTAAGTTATTATCTCATACACTTGAATATAGGTCTGCATACATATTATGACTCTGATTGACAGATATCAGGGGGGAAAGGGCTGCTGGAGGGTGGAACCTGTGGAGAAAAGACGAGTCTCACAGATACAAAGAAACAGAGGGAAAACTGAAACTGAAAGCAGCCCACAAGCTATATATAGGGCAGATGTGGTGCTAGTGATGAGGTGGTGGTTGGTGTCAGTTTACGCCCTTCCCCCCCCTCCCCCTCTCTCTCTACATCTCTTTCTTGCTCTATCCCTCTCTCTGGTGACTTTGGTCCTGGCCTGCAGCTCTTTATTTACCCCTTTAGACCTCACATTTACGGTGCAATTACCCCTGAGGACGTCATCAGCGCGCTCTCCACTCCACAGCTGTCAGTGGTGGCGCCCAAAGGAGGGAGACAGGCAGGGGGGTGGGGAGGAAGGGCAGAGGTGGGGACTGAAGATGCCACCCTCCATGTGCTTCCTCGAGATTCAAGGGTTTCATCGAGGCTGTTTGTGTCCTGATGACTGTGAGGTAAACAACAGGTGTTACATATGCGATGCCCGGGGCGATAATCTAAGAAGGGATTAGTTCAAATAGCATACTGTAGATTGGGTGACACAACAAGAAACTTGAAGCATTGTTTGGGATGGCTGTAAAGCCTAGCTGGCCTTCTGGCACACACACATAGGCCGCTTGTGTGTACTTTTACATCTCTTGTCTGTTCGTTTATATGTCCGTCTCTTTTTTTGTGGGAGGTGAAAAACTTTCAAACGCATGTCTTCTTTTTCCTGTCAGTGAACGCACGACAGTCCATTAAGTCTTTTTAAGGCTGCAGTTTACTCCACAGATCTCATCCTCATCCACTCTGCACGAGTGAGATAATTACATCAGTTTGAAAAAAGTTGTACAGAAATAATCAATTTAATATCTTTCTTTTTCATTTCACACAGGCCGATCGCTCTAACAGGGCTCTTTAACCTCCCGTCCATGCAGATCGGTACATTGGAATTAGCATAATACACACTCAGCTGACCACAGCCGCTGCCTCAGACCCACGTTAGTATTAATATGTGACCTGGGGGTGCTAGAGGCTTCCTATGGTGATCTCGTTAGGGACCCTACAGAGACGGTAGTTTTTCCAGTTTTCAGTCGGTGTGTGATAAGACATTTTAAATTGGTCGTTCGCCCATCTAACAGCTGATTACTGACAGTAGGATAGAGATGTTTAATTCTGTCCATTGCTTTCTCATCCATAAAACGACTGAATTGTGTGCATTACGATGCAGCTTAATGTATTTTCCTCAGTCAGGTTTGTACTTCTATTTAAGCTTTCGAATGAAGCTTCAAATGTCTGTCGTCATATTTTACAATGTCCTAAAACAGTCACCATAAAACTAATAAAACATTATTTATTTATTTGTTATTGTGGTTATATAAATGTTCCGTAAATACAGGTGTGGAGGAGAGCAAGGAAATTGAAATGCTAAACAGAATAATTCTATAGAGAAAAAAAAAAAGCATGTTGTGAATTTTGTAGAAGATTAAATCTTATCTTTTTTTCAATACATCTTGACTTTTGCACTGGAGATATTGGAAATGTGTGGATCACACAAGTCGGAAACAGTCATACAAGGCCACAACGGGAATCTAATTCTACAAACGGTGTAAAACAGTGCAGCAATACCGCGTTTAAACCGAATCAATGTATACAGCGTAAAAATTTAATTCTAATTTTAACGTTATGAATGAAGCTTTGAACTATTCAGTACAGCCTAAATATATTGTATACAATTTGCATAGATATTTGCAGAAAGCTCCATAGATCGGTGTCTTTGTTCTTAGCAAACCGCTTGGCCCAACGGCCGTGACAAACCAAGCCGCCGGCCGTCAGTGAGCGTCTGTCGTCTGTCGGCCTAGTTTTTGCCGTGTGTCCCGCACCATCCCATTCCCCTTTTCATGACGAATACAGACTCCTGCTGTTATTGACTTTGTTTCCTCAATGGGTGTAGTCTTTGCAACTTTTTGTCAACTTGCAGTCAACGTCGGTCCCGTCGGCACTCGTTCTTTGATTACTGTTAGGTGTGTCTGGGCCTTTTAGAGGCATCTGGACCAGACTTGGAGAACCAGGAAGTCCTGCTCAGGGATAATGGATTAAGTTTGAAAAGTACCTAATTTACCTCCCCCAATCAGACTCTTTCATTCTTTCAGCCACGCCTTACCACCTCCACCAACCAATTTACTGAAGGAAATCCCCAAAGTAACACAACAAGTATGGGCCTACTGTTTAGAAACAGTGGTTATTTCATAGCAAATTACCTAGATTAAAGTAAAATCCTAAATGAAACCTAAAACCAATAAAAATGGATGTACCAACAAAATCCACCAATGTATTTCAAAAATTCATTGTAAGTTAATGTGTAACGTCCCTGATTTAATAATACACTTATAATTCATGTTCTATAAACACAGGCAGTATATAAAAGGCAAATATTCCTAAATATATTTACTATGTCGGATGAGAGTTAAACCTGTAGAGCCTTGATAGAGAGACATCGTTGATCACTTTCACTTGCAGAGTAGTCTTTATCTTTGCGGTTTCTTTTTTGGCTTGTTCTCTTCTTTTGCCCACACACGCACGCGCACACACACACACACACACACACACACACACAGCTGCATTCCAAGCAGTAATCTGATGGGCAGCGCTGTACTCGGATGGTTTGAGTCATATTCTTGCTGTTAGTTGCTGATGCTAAGCAGGTGCTACTTGATTTTTATTCCCCCGCTGCTCTGCCCTCCTTCGCTCCGCCATATTTCCCCTGCATCTCTTCCCAGCCCTGCTTTTTTTTTTTTACTGACTGTGGTATTAACAATGAATTGCTGTAATTACTGGATGGCAAATTGACTTTTAGTGACATACCGACGCCTTTTTATTCTGCCAATATTTTAATCAGAAGCCAATCACTGTTTTGTATAAACTCAGCCTGAAGCCACTGTCTCCCAGACTGCATTTTGGTGCCGACAGTTATTATGTTCTGTTAATGAGAGCTTCTTTCCGCTGTAGTAAACAGCACAGTTTTGTATTGTAGATGTTAATGTTGATAAAAAGCATTTGGCATTGCTAAACATAGCTGGATTGCTGGGCACGGGCATATCGAGGCGGTGCCCATTTTGCCTAATGATCCATGGTGTGATGATTGTTTGTCTTTTATCTCTAAGGGAAACCATTGATTAGGAAAATATTTTTACTGGAAACAAATCTGATTTAAAATATAAAGACCATACATTTCAGACTTACACTCTAATTTCCCCACTGTTTTGCCTGAGTTCTGTATTTTTGTCATGCAAAACAAATAAACATGTAGCCTTATCTATCCGATGCCGATATGTTTCAAAGCAGTGTGCCACTAAAAAAAAGCCTCCTCATTTAATTACTGGGCTTGCAGGAAAGCTGATACCCTCTATTTATTTGGTCAAACATTACAGTTCCGATTGGGACAGATGACACTCCTGCCATCAGTCCTCGCTTTGGTGATGTTCAAGTGTTTAATTATGTCAGAAATGTATGTTCTGAGAAAGTGGATCATTAAGTTTGTTTCCCAGGCCCGAGTAAACATCCATATATAACTGTCCCCCACTCCGCATGTACGCGCATGCATACTGGTTTAAATAGACCTCTGCTGTTTCCCTCGTGTGAGTACAGAGGACATCACATGGGAATTACAGTCAAGTAACTTTTCAAAGAGTTTTCAAAATGTTTAAGTCAACAAAGGTTTTAAAAGTCCTTCCTGTTTAATTCATAGACAATCTCTAACGTGCCACTTTGGTGCCTAAAAGCCGTTAATCTCACCTCAGTGCCTAAAGCAGCCTCAGTTATCTTTCTATCTGCTGAATGGAGGGATGAACAAAGAGAAGAGCGTAAAGTGGTAACCCAAGCTTCGGGCCTGTGTCGATGTATAGCGTGTTAACTGTGAGAGGCCTAGATTGCGTCCTGAGTTTCCTGTGGCTTGGAGAAAAGAGTCAATTCTCCTTGGCGGTGTCCGATGTCACCTGATCCACTAGCAGCTCTGGTTACCTGTGTATCCTAGTTTTTTTTTTTTTTCTATCTATCGACATTTTATGAATGAATTATTATGACATTTATTTTGCAAGCAAATAGAGACTATACTAAATATTCTAACCATAGCATTTTTTTTTTTTTAAACATATTTATTAAAATTTTTATGAGTTGCTGGATATTTTGGAGCACTTAGCAAATCATACTGCCAGTCATCCTATACTTGTTGCTGGGAAGGCCAAGATAAGGTGACCAGAGAGGATGTTCTGGGATAAAGTGACACAAAGCAGCAGGTGTGGGAAGAAATGGCTCCATCTATTATGCCCACACTCTGGCATTTCCCAAGGTAACCCATAATAGCTTCGATTTCCAACTGTCTACGAGAGAGAGAGAGAGAGAGAGAGAGAGAGAGAGAGAGAGAGAGAGAG
>CALSCE010010647.1:1341697-1420397 GCA_943593645.1 Bovichtus variegatus
GAGAGAGAGAGAGAGAGAGAGAGAGAGAGAGAGAGAGAGAGAGAGAGCCCTCTCTCTGACTGTAAAAGAAGAAGAAAGGTAACAGAAGCCATCATCATGCTGAATGTGCCGTTGTTGTTGTTTTTATTAGCTCCCTAACAAGCAGCGCCCTGCCGGTAAGCCAGTCATTACAAGGCGCTGAATGTCGGCGCCAGGTTCTGCCAAGGAAGATATCTCTGGTTCTGCTTCATCAATTGTGATCCCTTTGATCCCTTTCTTGCCAGTAGATGTTATGAGGCTACAGCAAGGAGACGGTTTCGCTTAGCATAAATCCTGGAAACGGCTCGCCTGGCTCTGTCCAAAGACAACGAGAAATGTGTGTTCCAGCACATCTCATATTTTAAGTGTAAAAACAAGCAAGTTGTGTTTAATTATGAAGGCCTATGCTAAGATAAGCTAAGTGGTATTGCTCTTCTCTCGGCAAGTAGGCAAATTAGTGTATTTCAAAAAATGTCAAACTATTCCTTGAAGGCGAAACAAAAGGAGAAAACTGTATGTCAGGGGTCTATAAAAACCCTTTCTTGTATTTACTCTTATTACAGAGGTATTCAGGTACGGCTGTGGTAAGACAGACACAGCATAACTCAGACTACTACATGCCTTCACATGTTCATGTTTTATCTGACAGTCATTATTGGCTCATATTTCACTTAATATAGCTCTCTTTACAGTATATTAGCAGCTTGTGGTTTGGGGATACATACGTTCATGAGGCTTTGAAGGGCAGAAACATTCTTTTCTCTGATGTGTGTGAGGCTGTTTGGCTCAGCTCGTACCCCCTCTGGCCTGTAATTAGTAGAATCTGGTAGAGTCCTCACTACAAAACAGAGCTGCTTACTCGCTGTCAGAAATCGACTCTCATTTCTCACAGTGCAAATGAACCATACCTCGTATCTCTAAGAGAAGAAGTGAAACATGACAAGCCTGAAACAGACAGATGACTTGTCATACTCATGTTTGAAGTCTAACCTGGATAATACATAGCAGCCTCATCTTCATCCCACCGCAATACATGCTGAAGACACTCCAGAGAGAAAAGCAAATATGCTTACTCAGTTTCACTGGATTCCCTCTGTAGTGTTCCTTGCTGTATGCTGCCAAACGAACAGCATGATTTTGTCATTATTTCTTATCCTTGTTTTCCCCTCTTTCGTTTCCTCACTTTATGGCAGACTGAAACCCCGGTTGCTGTGATATTCGGCTTTGTTTATGCGTCGTCAAATCTTGCCTAAGTAAATGCATCATCCCTATGCGTTCGTGAACCTCATGGGAAAGCCTTGTAAATGTCCCAGAAGACATTGAAGAAAGGGTTTATTTGAGGCTAAAGTACATACGGTACATGGAGAAGTAGAGTGAGGCAAGAGCGAGAGAGAGTTTGGATGCAAAATGTCACAAACATCTGTTCCTCGATGATGCAATTGCGTCAGCGTTGCAGCCCAATGTAGCAGGAGCTTTACGGTTTTATGAATTGGACCAAACCCCTTCACCTTGAGGTTGCACACGGAGGTCAAGTGTGGACATGTTCGTATGCAAACCTGAACAAGAAGTCATACCTTTTTTTAATCTCACATGAATCATCAACAATACAGAAACGTGCTGCCTTCACACACCCTTTCCTACGCACTGAGGAAAGCCCATTGTGTAATCTTATTGATATAAAGTGTGCGCTGCTATGCGTTTACACGTACAAAACAAGTGTGACACCGTCGTCACGTGGCGTGATGCCCAGTAATTCCAGATCCTCGCTCTTGCCCCGATGCCAAAAAGAAGACTCCCCACGCCTTGATCTCGCCTGAGTCAGCAGAGCGATCATGGTGCCCTGCAGATTTAGTCCATGCTTGTGTGAGCGGGGCAGAGCAGACATGGCAGGGGGGGGTTGGAGACATAATTTCATACACAATAAACGCGAGAGCGGAGCTGCTTAGGCAACTTTAATGGCATAGTGTGTGGGACGGAGTAAAATGGTATATAGGAGGTAATTACATAATCATAGGAAGCATGGGGTTCACTTATATTGTACTGCCATACAATATAAGTGACCAAATATCTTCCATATTATTATGAATTAAAATAATGTGCTTTTCTTCGTCATGCTAAGCAGAACTATGAAATCATCACTCGCAGATTATTTACAGGTAAAAATCTGATGTTAAGTGATATAAAATAGTAACCATGGTTTCATAGTTTGGGCAGAACTGGGAGGTTTTTATGTATAAAGAACATGGCAGCATCACCCACCACAGACATCAATGGAGCTGTATTTGATTAAATACTCCTGGTTAAATATCACATATAAATAGAGGAATTTATACATCTCATTACAAAAGACCTTGTGCTGTGACCTCCTTTCATTTCTCTCCCTTCGTGGAGGTTGGAAACAGTGACACGATCATAATTTTATTACAGTATTTATTGTGCCCGCTGAGACATACATTACATGTCGCCTGTGTTTTTAGAGGCCGAATTTGTTACTCGACCTGCATTAAACAGCTGCTTGGCCTCTCAAGAGCAACACGAGGCTGATGTATTTCATTGGATGTTTCAAAGCATCGTTTGGAGATATGGAATTTTATATCGGTCATATTCTGGAATAGCTCATGGAAAATGACTTTTCAGGGTGTGTTATTGGGTTTATGACTAATTTATGGACATATTGAGTGCATAACACTTCAGCTGCTCTGTGTTTATTGACGGATATCTGGAAACCACCGAGTTGATCAGTAAAGATTTACACTGTGAGACGGCATTCGAATCTGAAATGATCTGGATAAATAGATGACGATGTTTGCAAGCTGTGAGAAGCTATGGAATTACAATGAGTTTGATTTTCCTAAAAAGAATCCCTCTTCATCATTACTTAAGACCCGGTAGAAGTGTGTGGCAGTGTCTGTATCCGCAGAGTCCCCGACCTCTGCTCGGATTTTCTCTTTTCTTTGCATTTTGCTGTGTTCGGGATGTTTATGGGCGTCAATCTCTCTAAAAAGTAACGTAGCGACCAGGGCCAACTTTGAATGTTGTGCTTATGTTTCTAAAACTTCTCATGAAACGAAATTGTAATTTAAATTATAACTATGCATGTACTTGTATTAAATATAATAATAATTTGCTATATAGTCATTAAAGGAATATATTTTTGGAAATGCACTTTCTTGCCGTAATCCATACAAAAAAACACAAAGTGTAAAACCAACAGAAGTTTTTATGGAGGGTTATGTGCTGGACTACTTCTCGACTGGACACAGTGACTTCCTGTAGTCTCCAGGAAGGAAGTCACTGCGCCCAGCCAAGACCTTAGGACCGAGCCGGTCTCGCTCTTTCCTCCTGTTTCCAGTCTTTTTGCTAAGCTAAGCTAACTGTCTCCTGGCTTTAGTGGAGATCAGACTGGTATCAAGCTTCTCCACTCTCCCGGGCACATAGCTGCGTACATGTACAACTGCATTATAATGTGTTTATCAACCATTTATTAAATCTCTTTATACGGCATGATGTTATCTGCTGTAAAGCTATAATATAAATGACATAGCAGTCAAACTCAAACATTTTGTAGGGTGTTATGAAGAACAACTTATTTAACCCAAATCTCAATAAACATATCGAAGAGTTAAAAAGGTGTTTTTGTCAGATTAAAACTCATGAGGGGAATAGTTATTTCAATCATCTGCAAATGTTTGTGATGTACTGGAGTTCGTCCACATCCCTAACCTGATCTGTCATTTGGCTACGTATTTTTTGTTTTATTTCATGCTGCTCCTCTGTAATGTGTCCAAATTTCTGAGGTCAGTGCTGTTTGTTAGTCCGCAGAGAACGAGAGAGAGATGATTGTGAACGAGAGGAAAGAGAGCAGCAGATGCTCCCTCAGGAGGAGGGTTGAGCTGCCCACCTCCTCTCTCCCTCCATTCCCCACTTTTAATTCTAACAGCATATGGACACTAAAGAAAGACCACAGGACAGGACACATGCTGGAGAGGACAAACATAGAGAAAGCAAGGGATGTAGGAAACACAGAGAAAAAGAAAAGGACAAGAATGTTGGTGGCGGCAAGGAGAAAGAAAGCGAGGGAGAGAAAAGTGGTAAAGGTACAGAGAGAAACGTGTGAGAGGGATCGCATGTTTTAAATAAATGTGTTTTCTTTTCTGAAATTAGAGCTGGAATGAGACCGAACGATGGAAAATAGCGAGCATAGTATTGCGCACAAGGCAGAAGGGTGCGGTGAGGATATCCTTGACTAAGTTTGCACCCTTTTCTGGCCCGAATGTAATCAAACCGTAGGAAGTCTCTGAGGCTTATCAGTTAATAAAACCATGTGCTTGGATTGGGTGTTCGGGCATTTAGTTTACAATGACAGCTTTGCTTGACTGAGAGGTTTAAAAAGTGTGGTTACATTTGTGGACGAATGTTCTCGAGGAGATATCCTAAATCAATCTAGATCAAATTTGCTGTGCTATAAAAATGTGTTATTTTCTCCAGAAATAGGAGATTTATCCAGACACCCGACATGTGTTTGGCTCAGCGGTTTGAAAACTCTGAAACAATATTTGTTGCATGTATAACCAGTGCCTGGTCATTAAGTTTCACCCTGCTTACAAAATGACCATGCACCAACACCTGCTGCAGCTGGAGATGCTGTGCGGATTCACAAAAGATTACCTAATAACTTTTTAACAGCCTGTACGGCCACATGAATAAATGAGATATAACAAGAGAATATATTAGATACTATTTCAATATTTCAATTTCACTAGCGATGGGGCTTTATCACTTGTTCTAAGACATTTATTCTTGACTGAACAAGACACAAAACACTTTTTATGTGATGTTCCTCTCGAACCCTAAATAACTCACTGCTATGCTTACATGGTCATAAAATAATGGCAACACAAAAGTCCACCACTGTGGTATGTTTGATGTGAGGCCATTCTCTTGAGTGCAATGTATTGCCTCTGGAGTCATAAAATCCATCTTAAAGTTTATTTAATTTTATTACAATAATCAATTACTGTTTTATCACTTGGCAGTGGAATCAAAAGGAATATACATTGTATGTTGTATTAGCACCAGGACGTAATTAAAAGCATATTACAGCTGATAAACATTTGTGTTCATAGCTTCACAGCACATCGTAAAAATGTCAATTGCTTCGTCTTTATCTCACTTTGTGCATCTCCCTTTTTCTTTCAGGCAGAAACAACATTCGTGCACACATGCATTGTTCTAGTGGTTTGTTAAAGTAACATATTCTTCTTGCCAGCATGTTTTCAAGTGTGCTGCATTTTACTTCCAGTGTTTATGTTTGCGACATACTGATGGGTTGCTATGCTTTCAAGCTTGTGTGGTCACTTCACATGTTCCACTTTGGCATTTTGGACAGATAGCATTAGCAACAGGTTTTTGTTTTGTTGGGTTTTTCTCTGAACCTCCGAGGAAGAGTCATTCAGGAGAATAAATGTTCCTTAACGACAGGATTGTTGCCAATGTTGCTAGATTTGTCTACTTTCAGACGCTTTCAGACTGATGGAAATTTAAGTTTTTTGTCTTCATAGGAAACCCAAAATCAAAAGTCAGAAATCAAGATCTGATCTCTTACGTCTTACTATGAGAAATGGGTTTTACATGAACACACAATTCCTGCCAGAGTTTGAACAGTTTCGGTTATTTAACTTGAGAGATTTCTATCGGTGCTGTTTTGCTGTCCTCGCCGGTTTAAAGTGGGCGGGACACAGTACGACAAATACAATGTCATGTACCAATCAGGACGATGCAAATGTGTAATTAAAGTCTGTTCCACATGATAGTGATAGTGATAGTTGATGAGTTGTTGCCAGGCAACTATCAATCAAATTGGATGAAACGAGAGCCACACAGTCCTGATGAAGCAGATTGATTTTGACTGTAAAACTCTTAATTAATAATACCATATTTTAATGTTAAAATGTTGCATATTAAGTCTTGAATTTTCACTGATAGAGAGAAATACTTTCAGTCGTCTGTGTGTGTTTTTATAGGTGAAAGGACTTTGTCAATCAGAACTTTCGCAGTTGCTCATTACACCCCAGATGTTGCCTCATGTGGTACTGATGAGCTCATTTCATTGGCCAAACGACAAATCAAGCTTCTTTTCACTCGCAACAAAACAGTATCTGAAGTGATCGCCTCGCGTCAGCGCAAGTATTATTGTCAGATGAGACTTTTTAACCTCTGAACTTGGCGAGAAATATCATAAGAGGAGCATGCACTCATTTCACAAGAGGTACGGCTCCTCTGAGCTGCCTCAAGGTGACGCATCCAGCCAAGAATGTGCTGATTTCAGATGTGGCGAATGGCAGCCATGATGATTGTCAAATCATTACAGTGTTGTTATTGAAAACATGTTTCACTCAGCAGGAGAGACTCGATCCATTTCTTTTCAGAAGGCCAGTGAACCACAGCAAACGTAACAGTGAATAATTAGCAGATTTGAGGGCTGATTTCAAAAGCGTGTGATGAGTCAGATCAACACTTGGATCAGGCAACAGTGGCGTATGATCATAGGATTATTGTGACTCTGAGGATTGGCTGTTGCAATTTCAGTTTTTTGGATTGAGCCACTGCATTTTATACTGTAAACAATCTTTTATTCAGTGTGGGATGTGATGTTTTGTGGAGTTCAGTTTCCTGTTAACATGCTGACGGTGGTCTGACACAACTCCTGAGAAATCCAATGAAACGAAGACTCGCAACAAATACTCTGCGACTTCAAAGCAATCGAACAGAAATAATACTGCATATTAAAACAATGTAACTGTGAAGGAAGCTGTGACTTTGTATTTGCTTACAATTCTATTTGTGCTGTCTGGAGTTTAACCAGGATTCCTGGTAGGAGTTTGTCAAATTCCTGTGGTTATAGCCCCCGGAGGAAATCATTGTTTGCAAATGTAAGAGACATTAGTGTAGTATAACTGGTTTAGATGCTCTGAAATTTTTGCATCTTATTCGGAGTTAGGAATGTTCACCTCGAAAGGCATTAAATCATTTTCACAATCTTATTGAACAGCTTATTTTATAAAAGTCATAATGAATCTTTGTTATATCAACATTGTTGTTGGGTTTCAAAGGATTCCTTGGGGAATGGTCTGACTGGCCACCATCAATCTTTCTGTGTCGAGGGCGAAAAATTGGAGGTGGTTAGCACATTATGTCATTAAAATAATCATAACTTCACTTAGGCAGAGTGTTTGTGGGTAAACTCAGTGATCCTATAAAAGTGTATTCAATAGCAATCCTATTCACAATGTGAGATAATGTTGACCACAGTATTGCTCAATGTACAAGGTTCTGCTGTTATTAATTCTATTATAATTACTGTTATATCTGGCAGAACATCTGCTACCTACTCTAACTGCTCAGTATTACCCAACAGAATCTGTAAATGTAAATTACTCAAGTACATTTAGATATAGCAAAGCCAAATTCCGCAATATCTTGATTTGTACTGGTTTATACCCGTATATAAGTGTGTGTATATGCAAGTGTGTGTGTGTGTTTGTGTGTAGTCTATGGCTTGTTTAATCGTGGCAGACTAATGAAATGGTTTGATCTTATTGTGAGCCGCTGCCATCAGCGCCTGAAACATGTGTTTACTCAAGCAACGAGCTGCTTTTCTTCTCTGGCCTGAATCCATCTAATCATCTTCAACTTAATACCATTCTGGGTTCGTGTCGCTGCATTTTCATGATGGATGGCAGAAAAAGATTGTCCCAGAAAAGTAGAGGACACCGTAATAACAAAAACATATGTCCATATTAGAGATGTAGTATACACTGACATTGTGTGGGTGAAGTTTTTGTTTAGCACACATTAGAGCAGCATTTATTGTCAACACAACAATAATGTTGTCATTTTCTACAGCCGGCAATATATTTGGCCCAATAAAAAATGCACTCATAGCCACATTAAGTTTACAAAATGTGCTGTTAACCATGTTCAGAAATGGTACATTTTTGAATTTCTTAGTAGATGACATGCTGAACATACCTGGGTGAATTAATTTCCCTGTGTCAGTTTTAATCCATATCTGGCTCACGGACTGAACACCAAGAAGATATTACAGTTTGTACTTTGTATAGTTAAATGAACAAGATGAAGAGTCGACAGTCATGCTAGCGGCTCTGGAAAGCTTTGAGATAAATGCCAACGTCAGTATGGAAACATGCTCGCAGTGAATATGCTAATATGTTGCTGTTTAACAGATATGAAGTTTATATTGAGTCACCGTCTTAGTTTAGCGTGTTAGCACCCTAACATTAGTTAATTATCACTTAACACACAGCTGAGGCTGATGGGGATGTTATTAGTTTTGTGGATATTTGGTCATGAAAGAAGGTATTGTACCAGATAATGGCACTAGATTGCAAAGTGAAAGGATCGCCAAATTAGTTACACTTCATCCTGAGGGAAACATGAATGACCAAAACTTGTGACAATCCATCCAACAGTTGCTGAGACATTTCACTCAAAACCACAAATGTCAACCTACTGCTGGCGCTAGAGGGAAAGTCAGAGGATCACCAAAGTCACAAGACTTCAATCTCTGACAACTTTTCAGGCCAATCCATCCAATAGTTGATGAGCTTCTTCTTTTTCTTTTTTTGTGGGCCAAAGTGGGCGCTGACTGAAAAAATGTCAGTGAAACCAACAAACAGAGCTACACAGCTATTCATTTTCGGGATGGAGCTGGAAGTGAAATGTGTTTGTTTGGACCCTAGATGATTAATAATGATATATTTTTTCAGCTGTATTATACATTGACAAAATAAAACATATTTTGTTCCATATGTTGTCATTATACCCAGGATATGTAATTGGGAACATACATTTTTAGCAAACACTCAGTGACGTTGGCCGTTTGCTCTATCCTAGTGGATACACTAATGATGTGCACATGTGAAATGAACTCTTAAATTCAGATTGCATGTTGTTGACATAAATCATGTGTCTTTCCTCTGACAAAAACTAGATATATGTTGTGCTTAAGAAAAAGATTATGGTCTGGCATGCAAAACTATTTTATTCAGAACATGGTTAAAATTGAGAAAACAAAGTTAGGGTTTTAGGTTTTGACAATGGTTCAGTAAGAAATCGTGTTTCCTAAAAAGTGAACCTCTCACTCTCTCAGTAGAAAGCTCCTCGGTGTGAGCTGGGAATTAAACGCAGGTCATCAGAGTTTAAAGCTACCCATACACCAACCCGACCACAACACCCTCACTTTCCACCACGTTAGTTCGATGTGAAAACCACTGGCTGTTTCCTTCACATAATCCTCACCGTGGTGGGAAAAATACTCCGTCACTTTTCATGAACATGAATATATTTGCATTTTTAGAACTTCTCATGAACATTTTGTGAGGGCATTGACGGATATGAGTGAATGCATGAAGACATCTGTTGATGAGAGGTTTGTTACTGACGAAGAAAACCTTTCTGACCTTTCTTAACTCCGACTGCAAAATGAAATCTTCTTTCCCAACTTTTCTCTGTCTCTCTGTTCCAAACAGAACTGACATAGTTCTTAATTAGAGCCAGTTATGAGCTGCCAAATTCTTCTTAATGGTTAACTGAGTACTGATGTCGGAGAAGCAGCGGAGGTGGAAGTTGAAGCCAATGATTCAGTTTGTCTGTTGAGAAAGTGAGTAGGATAATATGGCTTTAACTCCTATTTCTTGTTTTCAACAGTCTGCTGTACTTTGTGTGGAGTTTAAAAAGAGAGTTTAAATCTACATAGCTACTCGTTTATTTTGATTCATTGTTTTGAACATAAACTTTAAAAAATCCAATTAACATTTAGCCTTTTAGTGTTTAAAGACTTAAAGCCCAACTGGAATCAATCACCTTGAAACAATTAGATGTAACTTACTGGGTTTCCAATGTGGACTCGCCAAGATGAGACTTTTGGACTTGTACAGCGTGTTCTGAATACTCTCTTTTTACAGTGGCCATTTTATCAGCCTCTTAAATGATGGTTTTATGGTTTGTTTATAATAATATTTTGCATCTAGGAAAGCTTCTATGAGTCTGGTTACATAAATACTGCAAGTTCATAATGTCAAGAAGGAAGAGAAAAAAGACGGACAAAGAGCGTTTTTCATACAACTTTAACTGATTAGCCTTCGTACAAACAAAGGCTAGTATGAAAGCTCATCAGAGTTCTATTTTGTTTTCTTTTGGCCACACATGGTTTAGATTTTGGCGAGGTCAGGGGTCATCATACATCTTAATCAGCCAATAATAAGTATCAGCATGAACTCTCACCTCCATCATCTTTAGCCTATTGCTCCAGACAAAGGGATTGAATCTCGAAAGTCTTTTTCATTAAATTATGTCCCATTGAAGTTTTTAAATTTGCGCCACCTTCCTCCAGTCTGTTTTCTTTACCGTACTAATCCCAAATGCATCCCTTCAACGATGATGTTCTCCAGCAGTACCTACAGTTTTATACACAGGAAGTTCTTTGCTGGATTTCTGTGAAGAGGTCAAAAACATAGGGTCACAGAAAATATATATGGACAGTATGATGCACTAGTGAGACGGAAAGGACAGAGCACACATGACACCCTCGGGAGAGATAAGTCCGACAGACCCCCCAGACATCTGTGTGTTCAGCAAATGTGATTAGGGGTCAATTAGGGGAGGAACATTTTGACACATGTCTTAAATTTGGAGTGAGAAGAATGAGATATCAGCAGTGCAGAGGAAGGTGGAGATTGTATGGTTGATATTCAATACACTGCTGAAGTTAGAGAGGCCATGAGGTACTGAGGTGCATTTAAGTTTGTGGTAAATCTTAGCCTCACATTCCAACTAAAATATGGCTTTTAGCACAATTGCTGTCACTGGAGTAAAATTGTGTTTAATACTTTAAAGTTTTGCTCTCAACCTTTTTCCACATTTAAATTTTTTGGAGCAAATTTATTTTAGCAATTGTGTTTTTGATCCATTGCAGGACCGGGCTTTAATGTTCTCTGGGAGTCAGTCCACAACATAGCACATTCTGGTGAGAAAGTATTCGTACAAGACTGACATGACCTCACATTTCGACATACGTACATAAAGTCAGTAATATGTCGAGGTTTCCTACGTCACTGCAGAGCTCTGTGAAACCGCTAAAGCAGAGCTGGGAGTCTTGTTTTGGTAAACACTCCTCTAGAAACCACCCCGATCAGAATGTGGCTCGGTGGCTGCTGCCAGAATTAATATGCGGTTAATGACATGGTTTGGCAAGCTGCCCTGCACTATTGATCCAATGTGGATTCTTCCAGTCCACTTTATTACTCTGATGTAAAACATTCATAACTTATGATTTCTGCTGTCCAACTCAGCTGTCCAGTATATGCAGTTTTTTCCCTTTGGCATCCACAGGGTTCTTTTGCAGAAACTGCAGATTTGCGATCATCAGATTTGCATCAGATTTACATACTTTGTCCTCTACACCCTTAAGTGGATTAAAGGCCATGCGTCAGTTATACAGTAAGATAAGCAACATCTACACAAGTAACAATGTTTTTTACATTTCGGTTCAGCGAAAAGACTGCAAAAAAACTGTTTTAAAACAAACATCGTGAAAGCCAGTTCATGTCTCACATTATGTGCCTGGCTTAAGAGTATTTTGCTTTAGTGAATGTAAACTATACGTGACAACATCTGGAGGTGATCTATGCAGCATGATGTTAGCACTAATGCCTGACAGCCAGCGGGATGGAGAGAGGGTCCCTTAAAAGCAGCATGGGCTGCTCTGACTGAAGCAATTAATCCAGCTGTAGACTTGATTTAGACAGAGACAGAGTAGACAGGCTCATCCGTCCATCCGTCTCTCGGTCTGTCTCTCACTCACCGTCTCTCTGTCCCTGAGATGGGCTCCAGGTGTGTTGTAACAGTGTGGTTGTTTCCATGGTAAACTCTCACCTCACAGGCGCCAGAGCGCTGCAGTTCCTCATGATAAGTTTTCATGAACAGTTGGTTTGCTATGAGCCGGAGTCACTTCCAGTGACACTATTCATGGAGTAACATTGTGAGACTCATGCTGGGCTCATCAGTTTCAGAGTCCAGCCGTTTGATCTCACCACACAATAGAACTTGTACCTTTGTTACCAATTCTGTTCACCGAATGTTGGTGACATAATTTGATTAATAAGTATTGCCTGTTTATCAAGATACATCTTATTCCTTTATTCCACGGAGCTCGACTGTTATAAAAAAAAAAGTAAAAACACCAATGAGCCACACGGTTGCACTGGGTCACATGTTCCTTCTTTACGACGAACATGTGCATTGTATTTCATTATTCCTGCTGCCATGAATACTCTCGCACTAGGGCACCAAGTCCATGGCCTAAAATGTTCCCATCAAATATATTATTTACTTCTGTTTAAATTACGTTTTTATTAAAATAACAGTGCCCAGCTGTTACTTATATTTGTGACCAGTTGTTAGAGATCCACGACTTCAGGAAGAAATGGGCTGGGGGTTGAGTGCAACAGACAGGGTAAGTTGGAAAGTATTGAGACACAGCACACGCTGTTGGTTTTGGTTTTTTGAAAGGATTTGTTTGGCTCGCCAGCCTTCTCTGTTATCTTTTTTCTATGTCCCTCCCTTTTCACAATTGTACCCCGTCTTTATAATTGTAAAAAAGCACAGTTGACCACATATCATAGAATATATCTAAAAAGATAAATGCCAAGATCCACTCTTCTTTCATTTCCTTCTTTTTGGTCCCACATCCTATTTTACCTCTTCTCTCAAACTTTTTTCGTAAATTCACCTATGCAAACCCCTTTTTGCACCCATCATCATATTTTTGCACCACTTTTCCTGTCTCGCCCAACCATTTGACACCTCACATCACCCTACTGTGCCATTCCCTGTCCTGTCCCACCCCATCCTGTCCTGTCACACATCGCCTTTCCCTGTCACCCCACCCCATCCTGTCCAATCCCTTCATGCCATCTTATTACTTTCTTCTCTTCTCATGTGTCTATCTTTCCTCGTTTGTCCCCTGATCCCTGCCTCACATTCCACTCTGCCTTTCCCCTTTAATAAGTGCTGTCCCTGTAATATTTACCTCGAGGTTGAAATATTGACAAATACGATGTGAATCTGCCCAGAAAGCTCTTTATAAACTGGACAATGTAGCCAAAGAAAGCCAAGCTCCATCTTGCTCAGATTGTTTGAATTAGAGCTATTGCGTCTTTTAGCCTCCCCTCTGCACACACACACACACACACACACACACACACACACACACACACACACACACACACACTGACATGTGCAAAGGGTGAAGGAATTGTTAAAATCCAGCTGCCTCCCATCCGAGGCTCGTCCACCACTGCCAAGGGATGATGATGATGATGCTGATGATGAAGTTGCACTGGACAGCATGCCAGCATTGGTCCCATGATGACATCACAGGCTGATGTCATGCAGTCGGGCGTGGTGATTGGACAGGCAGCTGAGAGGGGTTATGTGTGCGTGTGTGTTAGGGCAGGGTGAAAATATGCAGTATCCTCTGGGGCTCTGCAGTCAGTCAGTTTTGGACACTCACCATTGCGTTTGGACTAGAGGAGGAAAGAATTGAGGAAGAGAAAAGTAGAAGGAGGAGGTGGAAGAGCAGGAGGGAAAGTAGAGGAAAGTAGGAAGGAACGGGACAGCAGTCAGTGATGTAAAGGTGGCAATTATGAAAGAGACTAAGAAACAGAAGAAGCACAACAAGGGTCTACAGTCATGCTAGCGGCTCTGTGAGGCTATACTTAAGCCCAGAAGTGCTTAGAGCTAAATGCTAATGTCAGCATGCTAACATGCTCATGGTGACAATGCTATCATGCTGATGTTTAGCAGGTATAGTGTTTAACATGTTCACCATCTTACTTTAGCATGTTAGCATGCTACAATTAATCAGCATTTAACGCAAAGTACAGCTGAGGCTGATGGGATCACCAACTGATCAATTGACTGACCAACATCAGCCATGCCGTTAGCGTAGCTTAAAATGGGAAGAAATAGAGCAGGAAAGATAACACTATTGAGATCCCTCTGTAACAATTACTAAAGTTGAGAGTAATTATACTGTAAATGAAAAGTGTGTCTGTCTGGCCGTGAGGTATGCAGGTCACTGGAAACCTTTGAACAAGCTGTAGTTAGTGACTCTAGAGCACCACACTACCTGTGATAACATGTTTAATCTAATCTCCTGTAGTGCCCATTGGGAAACCAGCGGTTTTCCTTAAGGCTTGTTTTTCCCGCTGCTCAGAGGTGAACCTGGTGTCATTTCTTGGACTTTAGTTAGCCTCCTTGTGGCAGTAAATTGCATCACAAACCTCCCACGCAGTCCACAAGCGATAAGAGCATATCAGCAGTTGTGGCTGTTCATAATTTGATGTTGTCACAACAGTGAAAGAGACACACAGTTATACTATACTGACTGCATATGAAGTGAAATATATTATTATAGGAATGAGTAGGATCTGTGGAAAAAGTAACAGTAGACAACCAGGTAGACAAACTTGTTTCCTCAAAATAGAGGACAGGACAATGAGTCTTTATCAGATTGCAGCTTGCCGATGAGTCATGTGTGGGTGAAAGTAGGCCAGTCTGAGAATGAGAGACAGGTATTCAGGTGTGGGATGTAACCATGGAGTTCTGCCAAAGACCACAACCTCACTGTGTATTTGTACATGGCAGGATACGTATGGATACCTGTGTGTCATTCATAATTTGCATTTGTTGTTCTGAGAGTTGGAGTATTGGATTCATCAAATAATTTCCAGAAAGTGTTATACAAATAGCAGAAATCAGAAATCCATGCAGAAGAAGTAAGATAAGAGGAAGTTATGATATCAGTTAGACCAAAAGACATTTATTTACCAATGGTCTGCTGGTACCTGATGCACAGCCAGCACTTTACTACGGTAGACCTGTTTTCAATGGCAGAGCTGAAACTAGCTACCAAGCTGTGCACCACTTATCCTTGGTTTTATTTTTACTTACGAAAGGCTAAAGTATCAAAATTATGTTGTTTGGTAGAGAGGGCTGAGATGAAGCCGAGGCTAATGCACTGTGTTTGGCTGTATGACTTTCACCATTTCTGACAGACAAAAGGATGACTAGATAATTATTTGATGTATATATATCTTTTAAAGCTAGGGTTGATCATCTTGAGAAGCTAGCAAGAGTACGGTAGATTTTTGAAAGAATCCAACCAAGAAACCCAACCCAGTGTTGCCAACCATTTTCTAATAGATGTAGCTAGCAGCACGAGCTCCAATAGTCGCTAAATCTAGCAAAGAAGTTGCCAAGTTGGCAACAATGACAGCCCGTCCCTTCAGGCATCCCTCCAAAGTCAGTCCCCCGAAATTATCATTATGAACGTAAACATATCATGATGAACATAAACAACGAACATGGCCATTGGTAGTATTCACAGCTGTCAAGCTAGCAGCTTGTGGAAGACTCCGGTGACACGCAATGAGTGCACGGGCAGAGTGGAGGTTGGCAGACAGGCAGGTCTTATTACAGTCATGCAACAACCACAGATAACAGATTATTTTTCTTTCTTTTTTTACAAGGGTATTTGATTTATTGATTGCTGTAAAGAGAATTTCAACAAATTATAATAACAAATATTTTTTAAGAACGTTACCCACCCTAGCTTTAAGTATGTTTCTTATTGAATTAATTAATTGTTGTGGTCTAATGAGTCACAAAATAAGGTATAAATATCAAAAACAGATTACAGCAATGACCCGAAAGATGAAGGCTGAAGCACTGGCTTTAGAATTTGATTATAGATGTATGTGTGTGTTTGTGTGTCTGCTCACATGTTTGTCAGAAGAATGTGGGGATTTTGTCAAACAAGCCAAAAAAAGAAAAGAATCCCGAACCAGTGAGGGAGATTTCTTGAAAGGTATAAATATATTTTATATGTATCTTAATTCCTTCAGCTGCTGAGCTGAGAGTACCACGGCTGTGTGTTGCATAATTTAGGGTTTGTTTTGCTGCTATGACGCAACTTCAAATATGGCCCCACAAACCTAGGAGGTTAGTTTATAGACATGTAATTTACTTTTATAAGCCCAGCTTTAGTAGTTGAGAGTCAAAGATGAAGCAAGAAAAATAACTGCCAATGTTTGCATGGCCCACTTGAGCAACACTCCACTGCAGAATGATAAAAGATTATATGAGAAAATAGGGACAAAGCTCTTCAATGTGTGCCTTTCCAGTTAAAAAATGTTTATGAATTTGTGCTTGAAAATTAGAGTTTCGGTTTACATTGAAACTGATACATTACAGTAAATGATTTTCTGATACAGTGCAGTTTGTATTTGGATAGAAAGATATGACTTTAATTGTTTTGGCTCGACCCCAGCATTTTGGATATGAAAGGAAACAATGATGCGAGGTTAAAGTGCAGAATCTTAGTGTTAAGAGTGGTCACGTACTCTGTGAACGTTGCAGGAAAAAGGCTATAATTTGAACACAGTTTATCTGATGTGGACGTAAACCCCTCACATTATAGCTTGAAGTGAGTTATGTTAATATTTCATTTAAATGTGCCAAAATTAAACTGTCCAATTACTCACAGTGGCTAATTTAGGATAAACTAGAACATGGAGAGCTTGTCATGTATACCATGTCTAATGTGTTTTGTTTCCATGTTTTATTTAGGTATTTTAGAAGCAGACAGTTTTTAGTAAACGGTTGAAACAAAGAACTATGGAGTTGATGTCAAATAGATGCTTAGACTCAAGAAATAGAACGAGCTACGATAACAAATACTTTAAGCAAATTTTGTTTTGTTTTGTTTGGTTTTTATTTGTTTTGTACATGCAGGGACATTATATATTGCAACATATTGGTCAGCTGATGGCCTCTCCTTAACAATCTTGACACATATTTAGAAAATTGGATTGGAGTACAGTATCTGTGATATTGAAAGATCTTGGGAAATATACTTATTCACTTTCTTGCCGAGAGTTAGATACTACTCATGTTTGTATGCTAAATAAGCTTAGCTTAGCACAAAGACTCGAAGCAGAGGGAAACAGCTAGTCTGGCTGTGTCCAAAGGTACCAAAATCTGTTTAATCCGTACAGATACTGAAGAGTAAGAACGACAAATCGCTGTTTTACTGGGGCTTATGTGCGGGACTATTTTTCAGTCAAGCAACTGGTCCAGACCAGGAAATAGCGTAGCACAAACCCCAATAAAATGTTAAACGTTTACGTTTCTGTTCAAGTAAACAAGCGAGATATGAAGTTTTGATTGGTGAGCTTTAGAGGTGCTGGCACGTGGATTTGTTACCTTTGGACAGAGCCGTGCTAGCTGTTTTCTCCTGTCTTTATGCTAAGCTAACAGTCTCTTGGCTGTAGCTAGCTCATATATTTAATTCACACACTGTCTGACTGTTACACTGACAGGCGAGGCTGACAGGTAGTGAGGTCTGCAGTGGTTGATCCCTGGCCAGCAGGGTGTGGGTTTACTTCCTCTGCCAGCACAATGTCAAAACTCTGGCACAGGGCTCCACGTCCTCTGGCGGGTGGAGAGTGTTGTTTGGTGATGAGGTGCCCCGTCATTGCAGATGAATGAAGGAGGGGATAAGTGACTTGGAGTGAGCATGAACATCTTTTGAGTTTTGTTTGTAAGCATCAATGGGTGTACTCGGATAGAACAATATCCAGCAGTTATGAAGGTACTTGTGTTTGTATTTGTGCGCACAGGCACATGGGCGTGTGTGCATTCCTGGATCATGGCTAGGCCATTCTTGTGTGTGTGTGTGTTGCCAGCTGAAAGGAGCTTCCTGTTGTAGTAATTGTCTTTTTCTAGCCATACTGAGGCGCCCCTTGGCCCAGAGCAGACAAGCAGACAAGCAACTTAAAATCACCTGCTAGTCAGTGAAGAAGAAGCTCGCTAATTGACAGCAAAGGAAAGTGAAAGAGACCAGTTGGTCCTCATACTTTGAGGTGAATTTAGGAACGTTAAAGTGTCAAAGGTCCCTCAGGCCAATCAGTAAAACACTTTTAAGTAGAAGCAGCGGCTCGACGACGTTGCATAACTTTTGCTTCATATTGTTCCTTGAACTACACTTATCTGACTCGTGGCCCCCGTAAAAGGAGCCTTGCATTGTTACTGAACAGAATAGTAACAAGATTAGACCTGGCTCGGCTTTGTGTGTGTAATAACTCCACTTCTGTGGCCTTCATAACACAGGCCTGTGTCACAGTTAAGAGGGAGAAAGGATAAAATAAAGCAGCAACAGCATTCTTATCCGACGCTCCCCTCCCTTCTCCTTTCCTTCCTGCGAAATCAGATCTGAGCTCTGGCCTGTCTCTCCACCCGGCCCCCCGAGATGGTGGCTGTCTGTCCTCAGCACTTCCTCCCTCGGCAACACGGGTGGCGCTAGGGTTGTTGCGTAACCACAGGCTGAAGGCACGATGTTATGAGGTCATCGCCCCGTGACCGACATTATGCCTTCTCCTCTCCAGCCAGGCTCAATCTCCAGCCTGTTTCTCCCTTCCTGAGTGCATCCTGTGATGTAGTGAAAGTAGGTTTGAGGTTAGGTCATGCTCCTGCTACAGCGGGCGCACATACAAGGGGTGGAAACGACTACATTGAGGCTTTTATTATGTCATAATTTAACGAAGATGAGAAATGATGAGAGTCAAGTTAGCATTTGTATTTGGTTGCATTAGATCCGTGACATGTAAATATACTGTTAGCTAAGCATTTGTGGTGTTAAATATATGTAAACTTTCCTTTTTAGTCACTTAATTAGTTACCTCAAGTATCAACATGCTTCGAACAAAACGCTTGTTGGAGCGTCTAACTCTGATTTTTTTTTTTTCTTTTTCTGAAACCGACAAGCATGCCCACCTCATGCAGTTTGTCCAGGTATGGAAGGATCTGAGCTTTTTTTTTCTCACACATTTGTCTCTTGGAGTTTGACATTTTTGGTTTTTAGAGAAATATTTTGCTATGATACTTTATTTGGTACAGATATCCATGTTGCTGAGAAGATGAATCCTCATTACTTTGGTAACCCCCTGAATTTTCCTCTAGCACCACTGTGCAGCCTCACAAAGCAGTGTGCAGATGCAGCCTGGAGGAGGCTATGACTAGAAGTGTGGCCATTTGAGAGAGATATAAACACTTTTTCCTTCAGATGTGGTCGAAAGAAACTAGCTCATTTCAATGGAACACAACTGTCTGCCACAGAAAGCAAAAGTCTCTCTTGTACTATTTTGAACCAGGCTTCAACTGGCCTAAATGAGCGAATATTACATTGTGACACCTTCCCACAACTTACCCTTTATCATGGAACGTCTCTGCTTTTAGATTGGCGCCTGCAATCTGACGGTACAAAACTGTGTCTTTGTGCTTATCGATCAAAACATCAGTGAACTCAAACAGGAAATGTTTTTTAAATGACCACGCTGTCCTTGTACCGTAACGCTGTGCTAGCCAATTAGCTGCCAATAATTACATGCTTGTGTGTATTTTAGAAATGGAGCCTGGCTCTGAGCACAGTTATTAGTTTTGTTTAGACAGTAAGGGGGGGATTTAGTCACAAAAGGTCTCTTTGAGAAGCTCCTCAAGTGCTTTTTGTCACCGTGGTCTGAGGCCTTAGCTGATGAATAGTGAGATGAAGTTGCGTTCTGTGGTCCGCTTTAACATTTCCTAATTGCAAAACTACAACATTTTGTGCTATAGATGGCCACGACGTGGAGTGGAGACCAAGTGGCGCACAGAAATAGCGATAAGACTCAAATTGCTGCTGTCAGCGACAAAAACTGTCTCTGTTTATCACAATTTGTGGCTCAGGCCATGGTCCCAAGAAAAAGAGCGCCTTTTAAAAAGGAGCTGAATAAGAATCATTATGGCAAGTCGGAAACTGAGTAAAAGCTATCACGCCATTTAGGTAAGGAATGACAAGTGGTCAAACCATTTAACATCTATCTTGGTATACACATTTAGTGTATGAGTGGAGAGTTTTCCTAACTTTCACTTGGCTCATTTCCTTTGCCATATTTCATACTCGTAAATGAGGGTTTTTATAGGGTACCCCAGAAAAAGAATTCAGTAATGTGTGAGCAAACAGCTAAAATCACTCTAACACCTAAACTGAAATGAGAGAAGCTCCACAGACTCTTTAGTATGGCTTGACAATGTGGGCACAGCGTACCACGTGCAATGTGAGTCTGAGCTTGAATCTATGCGATGATTTAAGTCACATCTTTCATATTTACCATATCATTAATTCTTGACATTTTCCATACTCATTGAAGATGCTCCATCAGCATTTTCACACTGCTCAGTGCTGCAATTTTTTTCTGTTCTGTCCCTGAGTCAGTGTGTGTACAGTTTAAGATAAAAGGCTGCTCCTATCTGTGGGCAGAGGGTGTGTACACCAGATCAGCACGCACATTATCGTCAAGTGAATATTTACTCTCTGGCCCGGTGCCCTGGCTTCTCTCTCACGATGGCATCTGACGTGGTTTCTCTGCCTCCATGCTCACTGAATGTGTCCTGACACTTTGCTCCGTCAAATTTTCACCTTCAAGTTAAGTCCTTCTCAGACCATTACCGGAGCTAGGTTGGATTTTGTCATATGAACAAACTGATACAGTGACAGCATTAAAACTTTGTGGAGCCAAGGGTAATAGTATTGCTGGCAATGTCCACTGTGACATTATAATTTAGGCAACACCCTCATTATGGTTTAATGGGGCTGTAAGAGTGACATAATACTACAGAGACCCTCAGCTCAATGGAAAACCCCCTCGACAACGATCTGACTTTGACCCAGAGTTTTGTTACTACGTCCCCAACACCTGCTGCCCCCTCCACCCCCCCATTCCTCTTTTCTCTTCATGCTTTTCTGCTGCATCGCTATTCTTTTCGATCTTACATCCGCCTGTATTTTCCCCCTTTTCTATTTGTTTTCTTATTCTGTAGTTGTTTTATCATTTCAGGTCCAGGCTCCTTGCTCCTTTGTTACATTGAAAAGAAAGTGCACCAGTGTAAGAGAAAAAGAAACTGCTGAACATTTCTATGGAAATGCATTATCTACATTGAGATCTAAGCCTGGCTGCCACAGTGAGTTGCTTTCTGTTTTTAAACATTCATTTACACAGGGAGCTAAAGTGCAGCAACACTGATGATGTGAACGATGACGATGATGAAGACAGTCTAATGGTAACAGTCATGGAATACTACTCTCAGGTCTATAGTGGCTGCTTACGCACGTATCAGAATGAGTCACAGGGAGGGGAGGGTCCTCCCTCCCTCTGCAACTTTGTGGTTAGGTATTAAAATAGTGAAGGAAAAAACTGGTTTGACAGACAGTTGCACAGTCTGAATTCTTTGTTATGGAATGCAGGGTAAGTCGTAGATGATTTGTTGATGAGGGGTATGTGTGCACATTACTGCACTGAAGAACAATTAAACAGGCAGGAGATGAAGAGGAAGTTAAAAGAGTAAAAAAAAAAAAAAAAATCAATATGAAGAGATAAAATCTTAATCTAATCCATAAAATAATCTTTCTGTGTACTCAACATTAAAGGAGTCTTATTTTCATGGCTTTGACCATATTATAATGAATATTATAATGAATTCAGATGGGGCAGAGAGATCAGATAGGTTGGGGACAAGCCAACAGTTAAGCCAAACGATCTAAACCGCTTTATTTGGAGGTAAAATGTAAGAGAGCGAACTTAGTTGCTGTGTCGTAACTACTGTAGGTCAGTTGAAGTTGGCTTATAAACTGTTGTACTGTGAATGAGTTGAATGTTTACAATGGACAGTTGTCCAGTTGACTAACCCTAACCTGTATTTTGACTGACCTTGGGGTTCGTTTAAAACCATTGTGCAAAACCATAGTGTTTCTTGCCCATATAACTTATTTTTAGTCAGACATTCACGGTCCCCAGGGGATGAACTGAAATGACTTTCGGAATCAGAAAACCTTTATTCGTCCCACAGCGGGGAAATTTACAGCGCTACAGCAGCAAAGGGACAGTGCAGATAAAAGGTTAAGTACGAATATATAAGTACAAGATATAAGTACAAAAAACACAACAAGTAAGTAAGTAAGTAAGTGGTAAGTAATACAGAAAGTGAACAGTGAGAGTAATACTCTAGCAGCCAGTGGTAACAATAATACATAGTAAGAAGACATATATTGCACATACGTATTGCACGAGATTGTATTGCACAGTAACTTAAGTAAGTAAGCACAGTAAGAATAGTAATAAATAGTGACGGGGTGTATTGCACGAGCGGAGGAACAGTGGTGTTACAGCCGCATTGAGTGTGTGGTGGTCTACCAGGGGCCGTGGTGATTGTACAGTCTGACTGCTGCAGGAAGGCAGGACCCGCGGTATCTCTCCGTGTGACACCGCAGGTGAAGCAGCCTGTCACTGATGGAGCTGTTCAGCGCGGACAAAGTGTCCTGGAGGGGGTGGGTGATTATCATAGGTTTTCATTTAGCGTGATCATCAGCAAAACATATTTTTTAATTTCCAATTCTTAGGTTTATGACCAAATTCCTGCAAAAATAATTACATTCCCATTATCCTCAGCTGTACATTGTGTCTTGCGTTAAGAAGAAAATATTAGCAGGCTAGCATGCTAAGATTGTCAACAAGGCAAATATTATACATCAGCATGTTAGCATTGTTGTTGTGAGTAGATACGCATGCTAATTGTTGCATTTAGCCTAAGAACAGCCTCACCTGGTTTGGTGAGTACAATCTTACTATAACTAGTAGAAGTTGTAACAAAAAGGTCTTAAAATAAGAAAAATGGACTAAACACTACGGATGGACTAAAACATTTACTAAACGTCTTCCTAAATAAACCTTATCATTTGCATGTATTTATTATGTAGTGTCATGACCTTCCTGTGGGGCAGTCTTTTAACCCAGATGGGAAACAGAGGTGTGACGTGCTTCAAAAATAGCTTCATGTCCTCCCTGCGGTGGTTCCCATGTCTGCGGCAGAGAAAGGAGAGAAAATAACACACTAAACTATAATTTTCGAAGGTATACAATACACTGCTCCTCTATTCATGCGTCTTTCAGACTCACACATGCTCATGCAGAAAGTGTAAATGGGGATTCTCATAGCTCCTGGGTATATACTGTATGTGAACACAAACACAAAACCGTTTAGGTCTAGTAACGCTTCAGTCACGACAGGGACACACACTGTTGATTGATCTTCTGCTCACTGCGGTGTCATGCACTTGTTTCCTCCGTGCAGGAAGGAGCCCCTTACTTATTTAACAAGAAAACACAAATAAGAGGCCAGCTGAATGAGCCCTTTATTGTTAACACGGGTGTGCTTTAAATAGCTAGATGACTTTCTCTTGCTGTATGTGAATGTGGTGACACTGGTGCTCAAGCCTCCAAGACAAACAAAAAGTTGTATTTTTCCCTCGGCATTAGGAGTGGAGGTGGGCCCGAGTCTGTGCGCGCATATACCTACATGGTGTGTGCATGCCCACGTCTTACTGACTTTTTGTGGACATTTCACCACAGCGCAGTAACCTGCATCACATTTTCCCTGGTACAGATGAAGCTGTCTCACGTCTGCCATGTATGTGAGTAGGCATACATACTGTAGCTTGGCATTGTGGGGTAGTGGAATAAGTCCACACACACACTCTCACACCATTAACAAGCTGGAGAGCATCCACTCTGGCTGTAAGGTCTATAAACCAACGCAGTGCAACAAGGTCACATAGTTAGAAACACGACCGCTGCGTGAGTCACACGGTTCTCTTAAAGTCTTGTGGCTTGAGGTATCGTTGGGAAAGCACAAAAAGCATTCATGTTATAATAAAGTGAGAGAAAAGTTAGGGAAGTTTCAAGGTAATTATCCAAATTATTTCAATCTGTCAACTGATGAAACAATTGTAGAAGAAGTGATTCCTGCCAAAAAAATGGCATCTCTTCCAATTTGGCGTGTTCACACAGGAAATATGGCAACGTTGCAGCAAGTTATGCTTTAAACGCGGCAGCTTGTTGAGGCAATGACCAGCAAGTTAACATTTTTTATTATGTCTTATTCACTTTCTCACCATGGACCCTCAACTGACACATGTCGACAATGGCGTCTGATTACCTGTCTCTTCATGCAAGTTTTTGGGCACCAGTCCCTCATTTTGTTCTACAATTTGAAGAGATCCACCTTAACGTGCAAATAAAAGTGGCTTAAGTCACAGGAAATCAATTTGTGGTTTAATCATTAATTTGATAGCAGTTAAAATGGTTAAATATTTGTTAAGGCTCTAAAGCTCTGACTCTGCCAGTATCATTCAACCGTCTTCCTGTGGCAGTCGCTGAAACATTTAGACAACTGATGTGACCTGCATCAAGCTGCAGCAGTTCCAGTGGTCTAATTGATGCTTTTCCCAATGTTTCCAATGCACTTAAGAAGAAGGAAATCGTTTATACTTCTCTTCTATGCCATCTTTACACAATGTACCCAGTTTCCCTAAAAATAATATAAAAAATAAATCCTTGGGCAAGAAACATACTATTCAGGGTTAAAACAGACTTACATGTATTTCCACTGATGGCCAAGCTTTAACGATTACCATGCTTTTGTCATGTTTATGGGAATTAATGTGGAAGGTTTTTGCCAGGGAAATCCTAATTTAATTCTTAAGAAGTTCTCAGAGTTTTTTCCCCCTCAAGCCTATTTTATTAGTACAGTTCCATAGCATACAAGCTGCGTCATGAATGTCTTCAACAGTTGGTAATATTAGTTTAATGCCTTCAAAGTGCACTATTGATCACAGCTAGTATGAAATCAGAAAGTCTCTGATGTCTTTTCAAAAATGCCTGCAAATGAAGAGTGTTTAGCTGATGTGGCAAATTTCCCATTTTGGATCGAAAGAAATCCATGTGAACCTACTAATTTAGTTCATTTCTAACAGCCAGTTTTCTTTTCAGACTCATTAAATCCATGTGTCCATGGACAGCTTGTGTAGTCTCTCTGTCTGTCTCTCTCTCTCTCTCTGTCTCTCTCTCTCTTTCTCTCTCTCTGTCTGTCTGTCTCTCTCTCTTTGTCTCTCTCTCTTTCTCTCTCTGTCTCTATCTCTGTCTGTCTCTCTCTCTCTCGCTCTCTCTGTCTGTCTCTCTCTCTTTGTCTCTCTTTGTCTCTCTCTCTCTGTCTGTCTGTCTGTCTGTCTCTCTTTGTCTCTCTTTGTCTCTCTCTCTCTGTCTGTCTCTCTCTCTCTCTCTCTCTCTGTCTCTCTCTCTCTTTGTCTCTCTTTCTCTGTCTGTCGCTCTCTCTTTGTCTGTCTCTCTCTCTCTCTGTCTGTCTCTCTGTCTCTCTCTCTGTCTCTCTCTCTGTCTCTCTGAGTGTACATATGTGCACATGTGTGTGTCATGTTAATGCTCTGTATTGAAGCTCAAAGGAACAGTTTGGCATTTTTGGAAATGAGCATTTGCTAATACCACTCTCATGTTTGTACTCTGAATATGTAGCTGGAGCTAGCAGCTAGTTAGCTTAGCTTAGCATAAATACTGGAAACGAGGGAAAAACAGCGAGCCTGGCTCTGTCCAAAGATAATAAGCTACCAGCTTAGCCTACCAGCACCTCTAAAGCGCACTAATTAGAAGTTGTACTTTCTTTCCCGGGCCATTAAAAATAGCCTGCCATATGAAACGCTGTTTTTAGATTTGGTTTTTAATTAACAAGATATAACTTGTTAATTAGCTTTAGAGGTGCTGGTAGTTGAATTGTGTTGCATTACAGTGCCAGGCTAGCTGTTCCCCTTGTTGGCAGTGTTTTCCAGCCTGTTAGCAGCTAAGCTAATCTAACCGGCGGCTGGCTCCAGCTACATATTTAGCATACAGTCAATCTTCTCATCTAACTCTTCACAAGAAAGCGAATAAGCATATTTCCAAAATATCAAACTATTCCTTCAAGCGGATTCAATAGTTTATCCCAAAAAGAAAATCTGATATAATATCCATGGAGTTCGACATGCAAAGATAATGCTTTCACCGGTTACTTTCCACTGCCAGCTTTAAGTGTCTTTATGATAAATGGCATGGTATCAGATTCGTACAATGAACATAAATTTGACCAAATGGGTCAGTTTTATGATATTTCATAGTTAAGTATTTCATGGAGCCAAAATAGCTTTAAGAGAGCGAGAGACAGTGAGTGAGGGAGAGTGGAGAGAGGGGCGCTGTTAGTTCATGAGCTGGTGGCCCATCTGGTTTGAGTTACTGAAACCCCCTCCTCAATTAGACTCAGCATGATGTCAATTAAACGTCAGACTGGAGAAGCTATCACTTAAATTGGGCCTGTCAAGTATTGTTCTTTCCTCGGCATTCCAGCGGGGACGATCGGTCTGAAATGATTTGTAGTTTGATTAAGGTTACTGCCATTTCTGATTTGATTTGGGTGCTTGGCTTGAAAGCGTTGCCACAAAAGTTGTTTGCCTATTACTGGGGATGTATGGTATATACAGCGAGAATATACACTGAAGAAGGATGTCTAATGGTATTGAAAGGGGAAAAAAGCAAGTTGGTTTCAACTTTCAACTGTTTTCCATGTCTCTCCTCTTCTCAACATTCCTCTTTTATTCAACTATTCCAAAGTTTTGCCATCGAACTACCAGATTTATGCTTGAGTATTAAAATTCATACAATAGGGAAGTTTGGAGAAACAGTGGTGACATTTATGTTTCTCCTCTCTTATTGCAAGACGAATTTATTAGGAGTTCCCTGGTTTTAGCGACGGGAGTTTCCCAACAAAACTGTCTCGTCTACCCTACAAGCCGTGGATCATCTTACAGCGCCTATACGTGCTGATATCCAGAATTGTTATTGTAATTTTACATTTCTGAATGTTTGCACCGTTTTCAGAGAGTAAATCCAGGGCCTGAAAAACGTCGATCCGTGGAAAAGGTCACACATTCCCAACTGCTCCCAGAGGGGAAAACAGGACAGTCCACACCTTCTCAGGAACGCAGAGGCCTACTACCCTGAAATCTGACAACAATTACCCCATGAATTTTGGCATATTATAATAACACGTTTCTGTAGACCTCAGCTCAATGGGGTTTAGCCAGTCTGGAGATCATGTGTAGGCTATTTAGTAGTTTTAACTGTAAAAGCCATCCATTTAAACTATTTATGCTTCAACTAAAGCTGTTGGAGAGCTCAAAAATCACAATTGGAGAAGCTTAAAATTCCAAGTGCAATGATACACAGGCTCAAAGCTCTGTAAATCGCAAACTTTAGGTTGCACCTCTGTGTCACAGAACCACCGAGCCTCTATCAACATTGCATCTCGAATTCCAATGTGCCTCACGAACATAAAGATTTAATCAAGTGTTGTGAAAATGTGACAGCCACGGTTTAACAGCAGCGCGTTGAGAGCATAGACGACCTACTAGCTGCCTCTGAATCAATGCCAGAGCGCTCTCGAATGTTTAAGAATGCTGGTGATTGCCGTAATTGCTGTAGAGCAGGGGTCTGATACAACTCATAGAGAGAAATAAAAAACTTCCATACTCCTATGTTTCTATAGGAACCTCTCTGACATTGTAAAGATGTGGTCTTGGTTTACTGACAGCCTATACACTTAACTTTTATGTTACATGCGTGACTGAAACGAATCGTGTTAAATTAGGTTGTTCTGTAGCGCATGATCTTCTGGAATATACTTTATAAGGGGGTGGACAAAATAATGAAAACATTTTAAGATAAATCCCCTTTATTGTTTGTCTACAGATGTGGCTCATTGTAAGTTGCTGATTAGCTAAACCGCATGGAACATTATGTAAATGTCCAACATACTGTATGCCTGTTTTCCGTTGTAGTTTGTCTGTGTTTACCACATGTTACCACAATTTCTGAGATTGTTCCTCTTAAATAGTCTTCTTTCTGCACCTGCACTTTAGGCACAGATGACGTGTCCTCCTTAGAGCTTATTTAATTGTCTCCTATTGCATTGAACATTTGAAAACTCGTATCAAAGAGCTGATTGCCAGATCTCTTTTACAGCCGACAGATGCTGCTGACTTGTATTGCACCTTAGATGACCCATTTTTGAAGCCGCGATTGTAAATGTGATTAAAGTACTGCAGGAATTAAGTTATTTTCCATGTTTACATTATGTTGTCTACACCCTGTGGATAAATAGTACACACACAGTATCTCTTTTATTAAGGACACTGCCTTGTTTATGCAGATGGCTCAACCACTGAGGCTGTGAGTCACTTTTAAATAAAGCATGAAAAATCAGGTTGAGTAACTTAATGCTAAGATCAAGCATTTTAAATCCAAGATAAAAGAATTGACAATCTTTTGATTATTTTCCACTCCTAATCCCTACACACAAAAAAAAGTTGAAGTTATTTCAAAATGAATGTGTCATTAGTAGCAGACATTTACAAAAGCTTTATATTTCAGTTTGACATCCCACGGATTCCAACTGAAAGAGAATTGCCTTGATTTTCACTTTATTTCATCATAGGGCTCAAAGATCTGAATTATACCAAAATGTGAATCCTGCTTTTTCTGTCAATCACAGTTGACCTAAACCTTTACTCTGTCATAAAATCATTTAAGTGATTTCAACATCGAATATACCGCAAACTAAAAATCTGATATTTTTTTTCAAACTTTTGGTCAAAAATAATGGCACTGACACACTATTGTGTTAACTTAACCCAGTACCCATGGGTAGAAAACCCAACGACAGTGTGTTATTTTTTACATTACTGTTTTAACCTTAAAACTGAGTTTGACAAAACTAACAATCAGTAACACATAGTGAAATGTTTAAAAGGAGCGAGAGTAGATCATAAGAGTGTGCAACCACAACATATTTTGACCAAGTCAAGTCGAGTGTTTATTAGACAAACATCCAATAGATTTATGCGTATTTAAACTAAATTAGGGCTGACATGTTCTGCATGCTCTTTAATGTGTCCACTGTGAATGTGAAGCAAAACAAATCAGTCAAACATTACAGTCTTCGACGTGAGGCTGGTAGTAATTTTGCTGGTTGTGAGGTTGGTGCAGATTGAGACATGAACCAGCCCAAGTTCTCTGTATGTCAACAAGGTGAGCTCATGGGAAGTCCCTGATTCTCCCATGTCAGACAGACAGAGAAACACATTTTCTCGAGCTCTGGCAGCCCAGTCCTGGGCCTTTTCTTTTTAGAGGCTTCTAATCCTGGCGGGTCCCTGGTCTGACGTCACAGGGCCGTCCCCCCACCCCTCTGTCTGCCGATGTGCCGTACCCACACTCTCATTTCCCCTGCAGCTCACGAACACCAATCTCTGCTCTGGTCCTTTTGGCTTCTGACGTCTGAGCATCTGATTAAAACAGACTGCCTCATCTGGCCAGCTGAGGGGGTTAAGCTTTGGAGAAAGGCGGTGCTGAGAGAATTTGTGGGATGGTGTGGGTATGAGGCAGCCAACCAAGCTCCCTCTTCTCCCCTCATTCGCTCTTCCCCACTTCCCCTGTTGTATGTCTCTTCAAGCTGCATCATGTGACCAGGAAGTGTGGCTCCCCTCCATTTCCCCTCCTGACAGAGAGGAAATATTGTAACAGAGTGGGCCGGCGCTGGGCTCTGTTACGTCGCTGGTTAAAAATAACTGGCATATTTAAGGCTGCCGAGGAATCCCAGGGCAGGCAAAAGCTGGACAGCCTGCCGCCCGGCAGGAGCTCTCTCCTCCCTCTCAGTCTGTTTCTTGCTGACTTATTGCTCTCTCTACTTCCTCTTCATAGTCCATTTTAAGCCCTGCAACATGACCACGACCACCACCCCATACCTCAACCACATTTTCCAACGCCTGTGGAAGCCCACCACTAAATTATACGATGTGTTGAAAGCTCAGTGTTGGTTGGTTGCATCCCAGCCTGACCGCAGCTCTGTCCAGCTACAGCTCTGTCCAGCTACAGAGGCTTGGCTAGGTTTGTCCAAACAAACAGCCCCCACTGACTCAAACCTCATCCATATGCATACCATCACCCAGCATAACTGTCAACCAGCCCCGTCTGTTAGTACAGGAAGCCTTTGGAAAACAAATACAGAACTATTTTGTCATGAAACTGACCAGAGCTCATTTCTTTCACTGTGATGGTTTATATACAATGTTCCACTTGCTGGTGGATGTCTGGACCACAATAACAGGTGTGGTGAACTCTTGAGCTGAGCCCCAGGCCTGGATCGTCATTGGTTTTTAGATCACAGAGCATTTTAGATTCTAAAGGAACAAAGTTACAAATGTACAGCCATTGCAAAACAAAACAAATGTCAGAAATCTTAATGTAGCAGTTTGTAGAGCTGATAGTCAGAAAATGAATCTGCAACTATTTTGATAATCACATCAATCATTTCAATCATTTTTTTTCTTTTTACAAGCATTCACTGCTTCCAGTTTCTCAACTGTGATAATTTACTTGCTTTTTGCTGTTTATCACTGTTTTAATTGCATATCTCTTTGGTTTTGGCTGTTGGTTGGATAAAACTAGCACCTCAAAGCTGCCACCAATGGCTCTCATATTTGTCACTATTGTTTTACATTTTTTGTAGCCTAAATGATTTATCGCTAATAAAAAAAGAATTCATTTATTTTTATCACCTTTGAAATTTGCATCAGATTTTAAGGATAGTCTGATCAACAGCATGAATTTGTCATGCCTGAATATTAGCGTATGATCTTAAACAGATGTCGAATGTAAATGCAAAAGGAGGTGTTAAATAGTAGACATTAAGTAATACGACGCATTTTATTGCAAATATTTTTTTTTTTTAAACATAGGTCTGCCATTGAAGTCTTTAAATGATTTATAGTGATGACAAGAAATCTACTGTACCAGAGCAAAAGATTATCGCAGTTAGCCCTGTCGTCATTGCCGTGTTGCCTGAGCTGCTTTGCAATGACAGAAAGTTCCTACATATTGTATATAATTGCATTAGAGCTAATGTGAGGTGGAGTGGAGGGAAGTGCAGCACGGATAATCAAAAAAGCTTGACTCAGCTCTCAAGAATTAAGGAAAGAATGAAAGCTATTTTTTTAATTACTGAACAGCATCTGGAAGAGAGAAGTGAAAACCTCAATATCTGGAGTTATGATCCGCTGGTACTCATATTCATTTGGGTGCTTTCCCAGAGGGGGAAACTTAACTGAGGGACACCAGTGGAAACCGTGTCAGGCCCATGCACACAAAGTATGGGGGTGGGGGGCGCAAAATACTCAAGAGTTGTGCAGTCACATTATTTGACTACTTACACTCTATTTAAATAACATATCAATGTTCACAACTGTGTGACTGGATTACCAACTGTGTTTTGATCTTGATTTGAGTTTAATTTTAACCACATATTATGTCAGCTGCACAGTGACTGTTTTGAAAATATTAAATGTGTAAGCAGTCGAAAACTCTCAACACCGCCAAGAACAACACCTGAGCTCGCCTTTAAAACAGTAATTATTTATTAACAGAAGATGCTTCTTCGAGTGAGTGTCATGACATCCGCACTTGATCCACGCTGATAAGCAGAAAAACAACATTATCAGGATATAACATTATTAATGAGAGGAAAATGTGACCTGTTGAGTGTCGAGTTAGTACTCATCAGTTATCCTTGTTTATACAACCTTACCTCAATCTCTCCACATCCGATTCTTGCCGTTATGTCACCGATGGCGTTGCGTCGTTCATATTCTCAGCACTACATACTGTAAATAAATGTTGCATTAACATATCCCACACAAAGGTTTAGTGTGAGTTACTAAATTACCATGACTTCATTGTGTCAGGAAAAGCACACAGTGGTGTCATCTTCTCTTCCGTTATCTCTTTTCTCTATTCCTCATCTCTCTGTCATTATTGCGACGCAAATCAACTCGGTTGACAAAGTCAAACCTTTGTTTTCAGGATCATTTTCAAAACCTTTATCTCCCACCATAAAGAATATGGCTATAATGACATGGCTGCCATTGTGTGTCTACCTGCTGTAGGAAGCAGGACTTCAAGAACAAGACATGTAGTTCAAACATTGTAGGTTTGAAGCCACCATGTCTAACCACGCAATTGGAGAAGTAGCTTGAAGACAATACTCCTATTACCGTTTGGATACTCATTGGATTAAATCTTATCAAACATTTAATAATGATTGGCCAACAGGATACACTTTTCTATTGACAAAGTTCCATTGTAGTCGATAGTTTTCTTCTGTTTGTTTCAAAGAAACAAGCATTCACACAATTTAGACCTTTGAATGAAGACACCAACATACACTGACGGTAACTGTGTCCTGTTGAAGTGACGGCATGTTTGTTGACATGCCTAACAGACAAGATCCTGATGCAGCAGGATCAGTGGCGAGCGCTTTGTTTGCTCTTGCACTGAACACTTGAGTCAATGTGTCTAATTATGTTGGAGAGAGAGAGAGGTTTGTGTTAGCTCGTGAGCTCTGAGCAAACACGGCCTGGACCCAATTCAAACTCAACACTGTTCTCAGGATTTTAATGTTCCAAGGTAAGGTAAGGTTGTTTTTCCCCATACAGAATTACCATACTGTTAAATGAAGTCTTTCTAATAGGACTTTTTTTTTTTGCAAGGGAGACCAATAAATATTGTTTAATACGGATAGGCTTCATTAGCGTTACTTGCTATACAATAGTTGTCCCAAACACATGTTTTCAGAAACATTACGTATGTATAGAAACATGGCCACTCAAGGTAGGGAATATTATTTAGAGATCTATCTATGTTTCCTATAAATAACATTAGGCTGACATTTGTTCCAAGAAAATAAAGTGTTTAAAACTAGATTATCATTGAGAATGTTGGCTATGCATAATGTTATGTTATGTAGCCTATACATCTACATGTAAAATGTGGAAATAAAGGATTCATGTGCTGCCTGCTGAATAATCCATACGCCTAATTGTAAAATAAAAAAATAATATAAGGATATTATAATTATATATATCTATAAAAAAAAGTGCGTGCATGTGTTGAATGGGGTTGGACTGGTATTGCAATCCAGTGATGTAATGCAAACCCAACGTGTACCCACACTTCTTTGCATAATTGCCTATAAGCTCTGGTAAAAGCATTGCACTCGTCTATTATCACAACAAACAAATGGAGCATGAATAACAAAGCGTTATTGTTTAAGAAGTATTTGTTATTATCTTATTATTCTCAAGCAGCTCATGCAAAAGGCTAAGGTACGCTTTTTTTAGGCCACCCAGGAAAGGCCCGTGCCTGCAGGTGACCCGCCACACATTATTAAATAATACAGTTATCCTGATGTCAGCCGGTGTGAAAGATGCACTTCTTCACACACATTTCTCACGGATAGTGCAGGAAGGATAGGTACGGTTGCTATGAATACAAACAACCCTCTCTCTCTCCCTCTCTCCCTCTCTCTCTCTCCCGCTCTCTCTCTCCCTCTCTCTCTCTCTTCCCCGCTCGCCCCAGCCTCCCCCACGTGCTCCCTCTCTCGTGCTAATGTTTTGCACGCGTTGCCGAGCAACGAGGGCGGGGTTTATCATCCTGCTCCAGTGATTTAAGGATACCTCTCACGCGGTTTTTTTCACAGTTCAGGCCGCCGGTCCCTGCATGGCAACAGGCGCGAGGGGTTCCCCCGTACGTCGCCTCTCTGTATTACCTTACAAAATAGCGTTAGTGTTGAAAATCAATCTGTCTGGCACCCGGCGCGCCGGCAGCATGTACTGGAATATAGTATAACGCGGAGCACAAAGTTTAAACCCGGGGATATTGAACCCAGCGCAGCCACACCGACGAGCAGCCGAAAGGACTCCACACACCGATTCTCATTGATGAGGTGTGGACCTTGAGAAACTTTGAGCATTTTTTTTTGACTGATGCACATCTACTTGTGGGACTATGGCAGCTCGCTGTTCCTGGATCACTCTCACAAGGATTTACCATATTTTCTGTTTAATTTCAGGCAGCCTCCAAATGACGTCGAGATGGCTTTAGGTCGGACGCTTCTACCATCCATATCCACGTTCGCCAGCGGCCCCACTATCAAGAGCAAATCCATAGGAAGTGCCAATTTAGTAAGTAGCCCGTGGTCACTTCTTGTTACATGCCAAATAGCCTTGGGCAACAACGAGTCTGTTTGGGGGAAATCCTGTGTAAAACTGCAGTTGATCTACAGCGTAGTTGTTTTGTGTCGCTCCCGAGTCCCGTGTTATTATGCGCGCAGTCGGAGCTTGACAGCACGCTTTACTGGGGCGTGCACCGGGCGACTCGAGCAGGTTTTCAGTAAAAGTGCACATGGGATACTACACCCTTCCTTAGAAAAACATCCCGATGCCCTCTGGATTTATCTTTTTTTTTTTTTTTTTTTGTAATTTAGAATGCGTTGGCTACACATTGATCGCAAACGTCAAGTGTTACTTACCTGTGCCACCACTAGTGCTTTCCAGTGCGTTTTCTTCGCAAGTGAGAATAATTATGTATTCTAGGAAGTGCTCTGTGCCAAGGACACTTGCTCCACCAGACTGAGCTCTGTAGCCCAGTTGTCAAAATAATCACTCTCCGTTACAGATCCAGCTTCTTTTCTCCTTGAAACATTGACTTATACTTGTGTCTGGATGTCTTTATATATTCAAAACAAGCACTTGTGTCTAAGTAGAACAGGACAAGTGAGATTTTCTTTGCTCCACTCTGTATCTTATTAACAGTAACACGATACAAACAAGCAGCCTATACGAGCACAGTCCTTAATGCCTCTGTAACTTTCTTGTAGAGATGGAAGGAGGAGTTGTCCCATCTTAAGAAACCCAGTGTGCTAACCGGAAGCAGCTGCTCTGACCCAGACCATCCCACTGCCACCAGCACAACAAGCCCCAGCATGTCCAAGAAAGAAGCTGAGCCTGACTTGGACTTGGACTACGACTTCATTCTATCTAACTCTATTCTGCAGCAGCAGCGGCAGCAGCAGGAGGAGGAGGAGGAGGCGGCGGCGGCCATGGCATGCAGCTCTGCCCAGACCCTGTCTCCTTCCCCCAGCTCTTTCTCCTCATCTTACCCTCTCCCTTCCCCTCAGGACACAGCCAGTGAGCTTCTCTATACCATCCCAGATATCAGTGACGTCTCGCCCTCTGGAGGCTTTGTGGCAGAGCTCATGAGACCCGAGTTGGACCCGGCGTACCTCCAGCCCACTAGCCTCCACGGCAAATTCGTGGTAAAGACAACAATGGACATGGGAGAATACAGCCAAGGCGTGAATGTAAGCAAGGCCTGTGTTGCTGCTGTGTCAGACCCGAGTCCTTCACGTTCCTCGCCGTCCTTTACGTGCCACAGGATAAAGCAGGAGAACCCCAGTAACTGCATCATCACGCAGCCCATTGACCTACACCTGGGCAGAGGGAGTCAGCAGCAGCGCCCATGCCAGTTAGAGCTGCATGGCTTCCCTGGCGGAGGGAGATCCATGACAGGCGGCAGGTTATCCTCATCCTCTTCCCTCTCACCAGATCATCCTCTCAGCCGGGAGCACCAGGTTCTGGGACATCCCCACTCTCAGATCCCCGTGCCTCCCCAGGGATACCACCATATCTCCCCGCAGGGCTACACCTCCTTCCCTCAGCCATCCTCCCTGCAGTACCAAGGTCAGAGCATATTTCTTTTCCTCGTGAATCAGACTATATGCTATACTATATATCCTTTCTTGTAATCTCTTGTGGCTACTGAATGCAGTAACTTAAATGTGGGAAATAAACTTAACTCAGACCAACACAGAACGGATTAGACGACATCTATTGATCTTATCGAGTCTGTTTGTTTTATCATAAAGTTCTTTGAACCAGCCAAAAAGAGATGCAAGACATTACCAGATGTTTAGCAAAATATTAAATTCATTATTTTGTTGTTTTCATAGGATCAGTATTCGTTGTTCATTGTTGTGCCCCTTTCTGTTAACTTATTACACTTCCATGTTTTTTTAAACACGTTTTTAAGAAGAGTGCTGCTGTTTTCTATATTGATGACAGAATTTTTCTTTTCAAAATTATTAGTGACATGCTGCAACTCCTACTGTATCTCGACATATGCATCTGAAGTGATTAACTGCCCTCTTTTATAATATGATCTGCCTTGTACAAGTACACGGCACCTTATTGCACTGATACATTTATACACAGCATATTTTCTCTGTTCATGTGGTACCATGATGATGACCGCGATCTTTTGACCCCACAGATCCCCTCATGATCTCCAGTGGAGACTGCTTACCGGAGGAACCAAAGCCTAAACGTGGTAGGCGCTCCTGGCCGAGGAAGAGAGTTGCCACACACACGTGTGACTATGTTGGCTGTGGGAAAACTTACACAAAGAGCTCTCACCTCAAAGCACATCACCGCACGCACACAGGTATGTAACTCTATTCGATTTTCTTTAAAGTGCTTCTCTTTTAGGGTTTTTTGTCAGCCATTTATATCTGGTTTATATTAAATGATAGCACGTGCAAGTAGTCTTTTATATTGTCACGCATATTTTTGGTTTTTAACTTTTTTAACTTGTTTAATGCTGCTGTTTCCTACTTTTTTTATTATTATTCAGAGCTAATTACTATCCAAAACAGCATGTTACAGTGAACTATCGAGTCATGAATGGGGGTTAGATGGGTGGGGGATGGGCACTTGTTTGGCAGGTGCGGTGAAACAGGTTGATACTGATCCCTGCTCAAATACAAACCCCAGGCTTATTAGCTTGGCCTTTTATAAACTAGCTGTAGGACAGGACGGACCTCTTTTCTCCTCGAGGTGGAGGAGGTTGTGCCAGTTTAACCTCAGGCCCAGCACAAACTGCTCCATGTGTGTATTGTGTTTCCATCAAAGGGGAGAAGCCTTACCACTGCGACTGGGAGGGCTGCGGTTGGAAGTTTGCACGTTCGGACGAGCTCACACGCCACTACAGGAAACACACAGGCCACCGGCCATTTCAGTGTCAGAAATGTGACCGGGCCTTCTCAAGGTCAGACCACCTTGCTCTCCATATGAAGAGACACTTATGAGACTTGGCGACGTATGAAGGCTACAGAAAAAAATGTCAGTAACAACCCTGAACAAACTTTTGACCTACACTTTTTTTTTTTTTTTTTTTTAAACCATAATTTGCCTTCAAGCCGTTGTCAAGCAACAAGACAAGCTGTGGTGTTCACGGCAAAAACAGCATTACTCCCTCAAACGCCTAGAATTTCTCTCGAGACCGATCCCGTTTTCGCACATTGTGCAGGTGACTTGAAAAGAACTCCTGTCAGGGTTGTAAACTTTTATGAAAGGGACCAAACTGGAATTTGTCTTATTTAACTGACAAAACTTGGAGGACCAGGTGCCAACAACTTTTAACTGGAAATTTTTGTCAGGGAAACCAGGAGCAACAGACAAACATCTCCAGATGCCTTACACCAGCAACATGCCAATATAGGCTCTGTTATCAACTACACACTGTTCAAAATACTGTATTAATAAATACATCTATATTTTTATACACATTTCACCTGCAATGCCATAAATTTCAGGTACAATGTTAATTTATACAGAATGGTGCTCAGAGACTCTGAAGAAGGTTTTTTAATTAAAGAAAAGGTACCAAAGATTAAGGAAATTATACAAAAGGGTGAAAACTATGAAAAAGTGCCATATGGTTTGTTTGCGTGTATCTCGGAAACCTCTTCCACAATCTGACTTAAATCAGGTGAAACACTTCACTTATAAATGGTGATGGCAATCTTCAATGCACTGCAGTTGCAAAGTGCAATAATTTATATGAGACATTCATATTTTTGTATTGAATGAGTAACTCTGAACAAAGTTTTTTTTTGTTTATAGCCAAAATATGTAATATAATCTTGAAGTTTGTACATTTGTAAATAAAAATGTTTTTTTTTGTTATTGTTTTGTATTGTACTCTATTATGAAATAAAATGTATTTGAAATAAGAAAACAATAATGACCTTTATACTCTTCAAGCAAAGAAAACGTCATAGAGTTCCCTGTTAGTGTAATGGAGAAGCACATTTAAATGGCAGCAACAGCTCACAGTTGGCTCACACGTAATATCCCCCCATGATAATAGCGATATCGCTGCAGGCAAACTATCACAATGTTGCCGTTTTATAAAAAGATTTTTAAAGTAATACGCTCCCACAATGTCCTTCTTCCATGGGGTTCTCTTTCCACCTGTCAGTTACCGAGTTACTGGCTGACATTCAAGGGTGACACCAAATATGACTGCCACTCTGTGCCGAAGCTCTCAGGTGCACAATATGAATAAAACTCATAAAGATGCCAGAGTGAGATAGTGTCTTGATATGATGACGCAACATGTATGTAATGTATCCAGCTATATGGTATTATCTTCACAAAAAGTTCAAGACTATTTAATGCATGATAAAATAAATGTTTTTAACCACAACATTCTTTACGGTAAATATAGGTCATGATTGTTTTTTAAATAAATAAGATGGCGCTTCTTTTTGACGAGTAATACAACTTTAAAATTGATCCAAACTTGCGAGCGCTTGATCTCAGTTATGTAGTCATTCCAAAAATTACTATATGACTGATACAATTATACTGTTCGTTATGGCAAAAATAACACCCCACAAAACTTTAAAAAAAAAATCATAAATAGTCAAAACAAGCCACTAAACAAATAAATACATTCTATTAGTAGTGACGATTGGTTTAAAACATAAGAGCCGATGTTTGAAGTGAAACATTTGTATCCATGAAAGGGCCGTTGGGTATTCAAATATGTATGTCAACTGTTCAAAGTTCACCGCAAGGTAAAAGATGGAAAACTATTCCAGTTAAACTATTAATGAATACAAAGAAAGTTTGTATGTTGCTAAACTTACTTCCTACACAGTAAAACATAAAGCACATGCCTCTGATATTCACTCATTTTGAGGCATATGGGTCACACATCTTCAGGCTGTGTTGACTTTAGGAAACATGCTCTGGTCTTTGTTGCCCCCTATAGGTCAATTCAGTCTTAAGCACATTCAGGGCTCTTGTGTTTCAGCTTTTATTCCTAACTGGAGCATTGTGGGAAGTCCCTTTTTAGGCCTATACAAAACTACATTTTGGAGATCACTAACAATTCTGAGGTAACCTGTAAAATATAAGGAGTGGGTTAGATGACTGATAAAGGTCACATGAAAATGAATTGTTCTCTGTTTAAAGAGTAACAACCCTTTTTTGTGTTAGTTAATCGCATGCATGCATTACATTATGAATTTATCTTGGTCAGTTTTGTTTTCTGGGTTTACTGGATTTTCTCTATTAAAAAAAAAAGAAAAAAAAAAGTAAAAAACTTTATAAAGTGACTGTACACGTAATTTACTCAGGGTTACTACACATTCCCTTTTCTAAATTCTGTACTTTTTCTAGTCTTCTCGGTATATTTTTTTCAGATCATACTCAACATCTGAGTACTAATAGCTAGATGTTTATTATGTAATTACATGCTCTTAAACTCTGTTTACATGTTACATTCTGACTATGCTTGTTACAATTATTAAAGATTGTAGCCAGGTACTGTAGCTCATGCAGTACAAATCAACTAACACCAAACCCAGACAAGTTCAATGCACAGCATTTTATTTAAGCTGCAATGCTAAAACAGTGCAATGGTATTCAGTTTCTGTCATGTACATTTAAATAACTGTATACCTTCAACCCCTGCATATACAGATGGGATGTTCATGTACCTGGGAACTTTCTCTCACAGTGATAGTGACCGTGCTGGCCCCCCTACTCCAAACAACATTAAAAACACTGCTTGTATGATCAATTAATTTGAAAAAGATACAGAATTTTATGTTTTAGAAAAAGAATAGGGGCAACGGCCTGGTAATAAATATGTTTGAACCTTTTTTCCATACTTATTCAGACATGGAAATGACTAAAAATCTAATTCCATACTGCGTAAGAATTTTACTAAAAAGTGTGTTTATCATTGAGCTACTCTTGAGTACTTGCATACTTCCATAATTCACAGCAGTAAAAGCAGTTTTCATTTATTTTGAAAAACTTATTTTTCTGTAAAAATGTCATTGCAACTAAACCCTACCACATGTATGTAACTATATACATGTTAAAATGTATTGCAGTTTAGACTTCTTTACGCCGCCCCTGCCCACACTCCTGTTAATTTACATGCAGATGACGGGTGAGAAATAGAGAAAGAACCAGTGCCATACATGTTGCTTGTTTGTTGTGCACAGCTTTAATTTTTCAAATCTCCATTACTTGTCAACTTAAAAAACAGAACAATAATAGTGCATGAATACTGTCAGATCTAGCCTGAACAAATTTCACTTATAATGTGACACATACTGCAAACCATATTAATTAAAAACGTGATTTCTGATGCAAAGTTATTGTACTTTAATTGTTCCTCCATTTCGAACTGATTACAAACAACAGCCTGTCCTTGTTCACCAGCTGATAATAATCCAGTGTTATTAAGAAAGCTGAATGTGGAAGTGGAGAATAAAAATAAAACTTATTTTGGAAATGTAACAAGGCTTGTTGTACACATATTTAGCAATCAAAAAGTAGAGGAAGAAATAAGAAAGAAAAAGAAATTGACGATTCAATCATCGTCAAAGTTCTGTTGTAAAAGGAAGTTGGCCGCCAAGTTCTCATTCTTCTCACAAGCAAAGTAGGCTTGTATAACGAGTCCCTCTGGAAATCCTAAAGCTTTTAGCTGGAATAAGAGAGAATAGTTGCAAATTAGCCAAAAAATACTTAAACAAATGATAATTTGAGCTTCTGGTTACCGGTCTCTACTATGTGAAAGAAAAAAATGAATTGTTTTTTAGCATCATATTCCAGCAGTACTGAACTTCTGAGAGAAAAAGGTTAGTGACAGTGTTGTGCTCCCCCTCACCCTCTCAATGGCCTCTTTCTCCTGTGGCGTGACCTGGATGTAGCTCATGTGACTCCCACCGGGTGCATCACCTGCCAATCCTCCGGCTCCCCCTGCTCCACCACCTGCCGGGACTGCCTCTGGATTGGGTTCATTCAGCATCTGGATGAACTGCTCTTGGTGGCTGCTAATCTCCTACAGTGGTAAATTAACAGTTTAGGCATTTACTGTGGAGGCATGGCAACTTTTCATTGTTTCTTGGCACTTATAACTCTTAAGTGGAGCAAAGAATTATAATAAAAAAAAAAAAGAAAAAAACTTAGTTGCCAATTATACGTTTTGTTCAGTAAATCCAAGACAAAAATGGTCAAAATCCTGACTTTCAGTCCTGATGTCAGCTGAGCTTCATGTGGAGTGCCCCTTTTAGTAAACTTTGACTCCACTGCTTACACCATGAGCTCATTTAATCGAAAATGCCCCCCCACCTGCAGCAGCTCTGGGTTTTCCCTGCCGATCTCCTGCAGCAGGGCAGGAAGCAGGGCGGCATTTTGCTGGATCAGCTGTCGCATCACATGGAACTGGGGCTGATTTCTGAGGAAGCTCAAGGGGTTGCCTGAAAGGATAAAATTAGTCAGACAGATTAAGCGTAATAAATTTAGAAAAACACGCATTTGCTGATTACAGCTGCTGGAATATGCAGAATAGTATTGGCCTCGTACCTCCTGCAGCACTTGGTGAAGAGCCGGTGTTGGCAGGAAGGCTAATACCACCTATGGGTGCAGAATGAACTCCACTCACTGCAGACACCACAGCATCAGGTCCCGTTGCATGGCCCGAATCTCTGCCTGGAATACCCTGAAAGTTATGAAATACAACAATTAAAAAATAAAAATCACTTTGTGAGACCCAGGATTACTTTTAGTCCCCTTCAGTGTTTGTGGGTCACATCATGTCATGCACACATTTTAGGATTTTGATTACTCAGAAAGCAAGTCAGGAGTTTTTGAAAAGTGGTTCTGGTGGTGGATTTGTCATGAATGTCACTAAGCAAGTAAACAAACAAAAAACTAGATATTAACACAATCCAAAGACACTTTAAATGATACATACAGGATACCTCGCTCTATGATTGTCCCAAACCACACAGAGGTAAAAACCTATCATGGGTTGTGTACCAATCCAGCAATTTGCTCTAAGACACATTTGCAAGGGCCACAGACTAAAGACTTTTCTTACTGTGAGCAGGTACTCCACAGCTCTGTCTGGGTTGTTGAAGCTCGCTCGCAGAGCTGCTACCACCTGCTCCCTTTCGTAGCCCATCAGCATCATCTCGTTCACCATGGCGTCATATGATGGGCCCGTCACTAAAAGAGACACACAAACACCAAGAGGGATCAGCAGTGTGACTGAAGAGCCTCATAGTCGGTCAACAGCCCTATGATCGACTACCACATTTAAAGCCATATCAGAAAATAAAGAACTTAAGCCCAATCACTTTGTTATTAATGTCAAACTCTGTTTTGGTATCGAGCGAAAAAATGTGCATTAGTCATTTACATTAAAACATGGGCGTCAAACTGTCAGGGCCACCAGAAAGGTAGACATTAACTTAGGAAAACTGCTCATTTTTAAACATTCATTCACATGGCACTTTAATAACACATATCAGCATTCTGTCAAACATCATGTCTCCTCACATGTTTTTAAGGTCACAGAAAACACAACTAAAATGTAATACTATGACAGCATAATAAACAAAACAAAGTATCAGTTGAGCACAACTTTAATGGATATCAGGAATAGAATTTGAGGAGTTAGGATACATAAAGATCAATTTCTCTACAGGGTCCCAAAAAAATAAACAATCTGCTTCAAACACTGAAAATTCACATCAATGACTACACAAGTCATAATAATTGAGACCTACAGGATTTGCTCTGAGCAAAGCAATATTTGTAAAGCTGAAAGCATGTGGCCATGGGGAACTGTGGGATTATTTTTGGGCCGAGCCGCAGTATCCGGCTGCTTATTGATTATGATACATCTATGTGAGCATGATAGTGATATCCACAAGAAATAAGGTGGAACAAAATGAACCAATAAACTCGATTCACCTGTGGGCCCACAGATTTATTACATACAAGATATGGCTTAAAGTCATTGAGGGAAGGAAAAAAAAGAAGTAATTTTTGTCTAACAAATGCAGTGGTATTTGTGACAAAGTTCTTATATGAGATTCATAATCACAGACAAATAATGTTTACACATGCAGCCTTACCTAGATTTGAAACTGCCTCATCAATCAGGTTTGTGTTTGTTGAAGCCTCAGAGCTTCTGCAAGAGAAAACACACCTCGAGTGAGACGGGGTCTGCGCGTCACGGCTCAAAAAAAGACGCCCTGAAACCAGATGCATAGAGACAAACATATACCCATATTTACCCGACAAGGGTGGAAGCTGGTTCAGCAGTCGAAGACTGTCTGTCCTCTGGTTTGTCTGTAGAGGCACGCTCTGCTGTGTTTTCAGAGCTGGACGATGAGGCAGGAGCTGCTGCAGAAGCTGCCGTGCTGGGAGCTGAAGTGGTAGGTGAAGCCTGCGGGGCGGCTGAGGCTGTTTTAGCCTGCGAGGCAGTAACAAGAAATGTGTTACTTCTCTGATATCACTCGATAGTCACAATGGGTCATTGTCTTAAAATTTGTCCTTCAGGCCTAAATTGACTCAACGCAGTTGCTTTAGCATCTGGGAATTAAATATATATATATATATTTTGTTTTTTTATTTGTTTTTTCAAACTTAAGTGTGTTATACAAGTAGCAAATTCCTTTAAAGAATAACTTGTGCTTAACACTAGTGAGGGCGGCTAAGTTCCCGTCCTGTCTTGCAACCTGGTGATTTAAGTGCTGGAGGTTAGCCCCAAAGCTCTGAGAGAAATGCTTATCAAATCATTATCAAATCATTATATGAGATATAGAATGAGCAATATTTAATGACAGGAATTTAACATGCTAGGGACAAGGCAATTTCTAAAGACAATCTTATCTTTGCTTGGAACAAGTTAACTGCAATGTACAGGAAAATATGAGAGTAAACCAGAGCCAGGCATTGACACCACTGACCCCACTCCAGGTGAGCAGACGTGATCACATTGTGAGCCACTTGTTCTAGTGCACCATAAGAGCCTGTTCAACAGCTCCCACAGAAAGACAAATGAGGTTGGTGGTGAAAAGAGAAGGTTTCAAAACCTAATCATAGTTCAGCGTTGGCTCATATTTATAACAGAGCTGCAACTAACAATTATTTTATATCAGCGACGATTATTTTCTAGATTAAATCAATTAATCTTTTGATCTATAAAATGCCAGAAACTAGATGGACATTTTTTTCTTATCTGTAAAAATAAAACATTTACTGAAACAATTTTAAATTCACAAACCTTTGTCACCATGACGACCACAAAGTTCTTCTCATTGATATTGTATTCTTTGAGGGCTGTGTCATCGCTGAGGACTTTACCTGTAAAGAAACAGAAACATGAGTCACAATTCTCTTTGCTTTACCTGACATGAACTCTGAAACATACAGGGAGGTAACAGTAGATGATATCATATGTTATCATTGAATAGAAGGTTGTTGAGGAGACAAATTGTCTGCTTTTGTCACCACATCTGGTTCTTTTTGTTATGTTGTTTTTGATTGTGCATATATTGTCTGAGAAGCCACTTCAAGTAAGGTCACACAAAACCCCACCGTCTAATATGCTACAATATGTTTATACATACACAATGCCTATAAAGCGTTTTCAGCATTTGTCATGATTGGTATTTACCACCGTTTTCCCAAAATGTATCTATCTCTTGAAAGACCGATAACTGCAACGCTTGTTTAAACCATTGAAGGTAGGCATGTCATGTAGCACTTGTTAAGCTGCAGCCTTTGCTGTAATCTGACATTTTCATTTGTCTGACAGACCAACGTGTTCTTTGGCAGGTTTCTTGCTATAGGCTTTGCGCTATTGGCAACAGGAGATTAAAACTGTTTGAGAAGAGCAGCCCTGGCTGTAGCTTTAATGCATTAGCTTTACCTGCTGAACAGAAACACTGCAGACCTTCAGCAACTGCTAACTAGCTCTACTGCAAATCCTTTTTATATCTGTACAATATTACTGAAGGTCTAAAATGACATGGACAAAATACTTTCATTTAGACCTCTCAATGCAAATATAGAACAAATCCAGTATGTATACATTTGCATAACAATGCATCAGCTAATAAAACGGACCCTTAATTATAAATACACAAGTTCTACTACAACACATCAAGTCAATCATTTGACATAACCTGATTAAGAGGAAAGCAAAGATTTGGGCAACTAGAGCCACTCATCGAGGTGACACTGGAAAGTGAGAATAAACATCCATCTCAACAATGAAGGAACTTCTTGATTTGAGCGAGTCTGATGTCTGCTAACAGACCTCCCCGTCACTGTCAGCATCACAATTCTGCTGACATTACTAAACAGTGTAATGCAAGCCATTAGAGCACATGATACATAAACACAAGAAAACACAAGGCAGCTTTTTGGAGGAATCAACTGAAAGTGAAGACAGAGATGTGAGGAGTTAAGAACATACCAGCATAGATCAGCTTCAGTCCACCGACTGAAAAATGATCCTTTCCTTTCTCCTGTTCAATCTTCTCTTTTAAAGTCTTCACCTGTAGAAAAAAAAAAAAAAAAAGAGACACTTTTCTTAATCCTTGTAGAATGCAATACTATAAGATGAATCAGCTTTCTCGCCACCATTTCACCCAGCCCCAACTATAGCACGAGTTAGAAAAAAAGTCCAAAGTGTGCTTCATAAAACTTAAGTTGAATAGGCATTATACTGCCGCCACTGAATTTATTATAGGCCGATGGCATGACGTTTTATATAGAAAAAAAGTTCATAAAAGTCGTTTTCATGAGTGCATAAATGCAGTGCAAGTTAACATTAACTATGGTGGTTACTTAACGCTAGCAAACGTAACGTTAGCTAATATATGCAAACTCATCGAAAATAAATGTGCACCGTTAAGGATGCTTTCTGTTAGTAGCGTGTAAAGTTTTATTAAAATGTACAGTAGCTCTTAGGCCTTAAAGTTGACGTCAGTTAAGTTGACGTCAGATATTTTGCTCACCAAACACCGTTAGTGCTGGTTTATAACGTTAACAACTTACCAAGCTAGCTTACGTTTGCATTAACATTACCTTTAACGTTATAATTGAGCGCTATAACTAACGTTACATTAACAAACCAATTAACTCATACTGTGGCCAATGTGTAGCTAATTTAGATTTATTCCACAGAAAATGAACTGTGCTAATTCATCATAAATGGCTCACAACACTAAGCGCGAGACAACGGTAATGCTACCTTGTTACCCCCCCCATCTGAAACCATAAGTGGGCTACGACTAAATGCTGATAATACAAACTACTTTGCTGACCAGTATTTAATAAATGAAGATAATCCGTCTTAAACCCGCCGTCCAACAGACGCCATATTAACCCGAACAGTTGGTCCATCTAAACTACATCTGTCGTGTTTACGCAGACCCATCTATCGATCGTCTAATTTGAAATGGTCAAAAACTAAAGTCCTCCGTTCCAGGACATATCCAACTCCCACTCCACCCCCTTCACGAATGCATGGTTTCAACTCTCACCGTCTCCTCTTCATCGATGTCGATTTTGAACGTCTGCTGTTGTAAGGTTTTCAAAGTTATCTGCATTTTGTCGTTGTAGTTTTCACCCCCGGGCTTAGTTTAAACGTTGTAGATCCAACTTGCAAGAATCTATTCTGTTTTTGTTGGCTCATTACAAACTGTCAGCCGCCATGACTTTTCACCTTTCTTCTTCTACGTAACATATTCACGCTACAGCACTCCTACTGGTTAGTATTACAACTGCAGCGAAAATGACAGTTTACAGTTGTGTCGTTTAGTTAGTAGCCTAGTAGGATATTAATCATACCCTTTACTAAAATAAGTCAAAATATCTGAAATTCAAAAGACTCCATTACAAAGAAAAGTCCTGAATTCAACATAGTACTTCAGTAAAAATAAAAATCATTTTCAGCTAAATGTAGCCTAATAAAAGTAGTCAACAGCAAAAGTAGGCCTACTCTTAATGCACAAGAGCCCCTCCCATGGTGTTATAATAGTTCATTTATTGGATTACTATTACTGATGTATTAACATATGAGCAGCATTTAAATGTTGTAGTTTGTCAATACAGAGCCAAATAGTTGCTGTACATACGGTTGGGTAGTTTAATATATATTAATATTGGGCCCTGTCAACTGACAATATCTAATAAACTGATCATATGTTCTTTATTTAAAATCTATATCTGCAAAGTAAATACTAACTCTAAGTGTTATATACTAACTCTAAATGGAAGCCTATTTGAGTGAAAATGACAATAGGAGTAACACAACATATAAATACTCAAGTAAAGCTAAGTACAGTAATTGTAATAATTCATATTCTGGAAATTACTGGAATAATTGAGCATAGTTTATATTTTTTATTATACTTATTATTTTATCATTTAGATATACGCACAGTTTAAAAAAAATAAGAATGAAGACAAATACCTCTTATATTAAAAATATTTACTATGCAAGTATTATATCCACCCTAATGTTTCGCATACACACGGCTGATTTAGGGTGCAATAGCGAACAATAATGTCACTTTACTCTACTCGGATGACAGTAAAAATATCTGTATTCGCCAGTTCATTCATTTCTGTTTCAATACTTCTTGACACATTTCACATTGTATGTCAACTTTAAATTGACATGTGATGAAAACATTGCTTGCCTTTTACCTTTGGATACTTCTGGTGCTTCTTCATAATGTTCCTCTCAAGTCTATCATTGGTGGAATTGAGTTAGCGTTTAATGCTGTCATCACAAACAATCCCAGGTCCTTCAAGCATGGATGAATTTCAATATTACCCACTCAGCACTCTGTATTCAGAGGCTTTATTGACTTCTGTCTCACATGCTGCTCAGCTCTGGCTCTGAGAGGACTGTTAAGTGCGAGAGATAATATGCGGGAGCTCAAAGGGGTCTCTTCCCCAGGCCACTTCTTCCTTACTCTCATATCACTCCCCCTCACTTTCTATCACTGTATGTGTGAATCTGTTTATCTCCCACTCCTCTCAACTGTCTCTCCCTGTTCTTCTGACGCTCCTACTCCTCTTCTATCTAGACACCCCCCACCACTCTCTTATCATCCAGTTATTGCGACAGGAGCAGTGCCCTTGCCTGCCTTGGCCCGGGCACACGCTCATCAGGCATTCCTTATGTTGCTCCACTCAGCAGCAGCGGCAGTGTCCTCCTTTCCCCTCTCCTCACTGTGGCTGTGCCGCTTGCTCCTGTCTCCAGGGGTCGTCAGTCTGCCATCAGGCCCCCTCTGAAGTGGTGAGCCACAGAGATTACAGTCTAATCCCTGGTGACTTGGAGATATTTTTAAGAGATGATGTTAGACATGTGAAATAAAGACTTGGCCCCTTCTAAAACAGGCAGGAGAGGAAACGCAGAGGACATGTGTGAAATTGAGACTTTCAATAGAAAGACAGATAGACAAAAGATAGTCTTTGGAGTCATGGAGTACTCCACCGAGTGCTGTTTTTTGGTGATACGGGGAGATGTTGAGAAAAAAAAAAATCCCAACAGAGAAATATAAAGCGGAAGCAAAGCCTGCTGATCTCAAAGACTTGTGGTATTTAGGGCGCAAGAGCTGCAGCATTTCATGCATGTACACAACACACACTCACGACTGGCATTTGCAGGGTTTGCGGTTTTGGTCAGCAGAGCTCTTGCTGGGTGTGGAGTGGAGTGGAGTATAGAGAGAGAGAAGCAGAGGGGTGGAAGGGTGTAACACCGAGTGAAGGCCACCGAGATGCCTTCTCAGCCCCAAGCTATTTCCTGTGGACGAGCTGCATGGACTATTATTGGTTGTTCTAGGGGCTCTGCGGACATGTTACAGAGGAAATCCTATATCTCACTAAGAAAGGGGAAACATAACAAACAAAAGCTAGGATGGATAGCCATAAAGACATTTTAAACCTTTTAACAAAGGCTCAAGTGCTGCTGGTGTCCATCCGACTATTGTTAACCATAACAACATTTGAAAGATTGATATGAACAAACATAAAACAGAGGGGGTAGATTTACAAAATTAAAACAAGACAGCCATGCTAGCCGCTCTGTTAGGCTGTTCTTTGAGCTGATCGCTAATGTCGGCATTGTAATTACTCCTGAAGGGAACATCAATGTCTACCAAATTTCATAGCAATCCATCCAATAGTTCTTAAGACATTTCACTTTCACTCACTCAAAACACAAATGTGAAGTTCGTGGTGACACTACAGGAAAGGTCATGTGATCACCAAAGTCATCAGGATTCATCCTCTGGGCAACATGAATGTCTGCAGCAACCTTCATAGCAATCCAACCAACAGTTGTTAAGATATTTCAGTCTGTACCAAAGTCGTGGACCGACCAACTGCCATCCCTCGAGCAATGACGCTTGCTAAAAACTTATTTTGCTTAGAGGCCTGCTCTTGACTGGAATTCCCAAACTATAATATTTTTTTGTCCAGGATGAAGCAGCTATGCCAGCTCCTTGTTGATTGTTCTGCCACCCGGAGACAAATATTTGCATTGGCTGGGTATTTGTATTGATAGAATAAAGCAAATAAAAATGTCTTCTCCCTACGAGAAGACATTAGGTATTCACTATTTGATCAAATGTGTTAGTATCTTAAGAAAGAAGGCATTAAAGGTGATTTGATGAGAACCTTTTCCGTGGCCCTTGTATTTTACTGACTCGCTCCTTTGGCATTACTTCGCTGTTGACAGTGAAGCCCTTCACTTACACTTAATTCTGAATTTGCTATTCAGAAACCTTGCACATCAGTGAATTTTAACAGTTTGACATCTGAGCTGATATTCATAATTCATTGATTTAGAGGGCAGCGGAAGTTATACATCATACACGAGAAAGTGACATTATGCATTAAATTAAGTGTATTAAGTCTGCAGAAAATACAAGAGTTATTTTACAAAGTATTTCCCACAATTCTATATTCAAGCCTCAACATTTTACCGTTAAGCAAGAATAAGTCACATTTCAGAGACCTAATTGAATGTATATGAGGTGTCTGTACAAAGAGGAGATAAACATAGTTAACCGTTATCTGATAACTTTATTATCAAGTTAAAAAAAGACAATGAATTACAATATTTACAGAATATCCAGAGATAAATGGAATAAAATTGTAAACAATCATTCTAGGCAACATCACAACCCACCATCAGGTAATCAGATTTATATGGGAAGAAAGGCAAGAAGGAGATTCTAGTGTCAAACTATGAAGACAACAGTCTGAAAAGAGAAATGCATCGGAAACAAACTAAACATATATACAAGTATCCAGTGTGTTGTCAGCAGGGGCTTAACTTTGGGTAAACTGGGAATATCACAGTATAGAGACTGCACACAGTGTGGGATTCATAGTCATTTTCTATTAAAATGATCACAGAACAACAAACAATTTCGGGTTGACAGCTTAATTACCCAGATTGTCCCAATTTATCATCTGGTTTACACTGGGCTTTCAAGCTGGGCAACAAGCTGCCTTACAAACCTTATTTCTACAACAACAGTTTTCAAACAGTTTAACTTTCAAAAAGCTACAAGCTGGTCCTGAAAAAACAGAAAAAGGGCTTTGAGATTCAGCACCAACTCAACAGGATTTTTAAGGTATTACAAGGAATGAGGAGCATAGTGGGGCTGCTACATTCCCACCTCTTGTTGTGTGGGTAGAGTGAGCCAATGTCCTTTCTGGTGATGGACAGAAGATACTGGAGTGTCAGATGTTCGATTAGACATGAGTCAGCTAGATCTCAGGGATCTATAGGTCGACTGGGAACCCAGACGGTGGCCAAGCCCAGAAAAGGACCAAGCAGTTTAGGTGCCCCCAAAGACATTTTTTTTCTTGTCTCTTAATTTGCCTCGTTTTTTTTTCTTCACAATAAAAGCCCTGGCCATTAATTAGTAAAGAACGGCATCGTTTTCCTTCACATGTTTAAATATTGTACAACCACACTGCTCTTCCTATCTGCTCATTCCCATTACAGTACAAAAAAGGAGATTTTTTTTTTTTTATTGTAACCAGACATCGTACAACAGCGTAATAATGTTGGATTGGGGACTCAAAAAGCCCCTAAGGGTTAGCTATCATCTTTAGGTTTCTTTTTTTTTCTTCTTTTTTAAAATGAAAACACCTAAAAAGGAAAAAAGGGTTAAAGTATCCTTTCTGAAACACCACGGTTCAAACACTTAACAAGTAGTTTTGTTTTCTATACATGGCTGCAAACATGTGGGTTCCTGGTTCCAAACCAAAATTTCCCATTTCCATCAATGGTTCAATGCTCAGGAAAGACAATCACAGCAGCAAACACAGCGGGCTTGGTAAATATTTTGGTACCAAGAACACAATGGCATCAATTGTGCTCCTCTACAATTTTGATATTGTAGTTATCAGCCATTTTATTTCAGATTGTTTAATGTTGCTTATTGTTCTTATTGGAATTGGACATAAATTTGAATTCATTGCTATTCATTATCTTATAAGGCTTTAGGGCATTCAAGCAGCAACTTCCAACAAATACAATCTCTGCCTTTTGTCAGTATCAACAATAACATGATGACTTTGTCTAAAAAGAAGCACACTAATGCAGGCTATGACAGTTGTGCTAATACAGAATTTAAAAGGGGTTTAAGTTGGGGGATTTGACACCTTTAAAAAGTCAATCTTCAAAATACAGTCCCAGTGGCAAATATGCTCTATATTTGTGGAAACAAATGGTTTGAGGGCTTTTTGACCTAGTCACATTTGTCTTTTCAGTGTTTCTCATTACATCAAAACTGGACCACAAACTGTAAAAAAAAAAAAAAACATTTGTGGTGTCTGTGGCTTCAGCCGTAAGTTTCTGAAGGGATGTCTCGAGGCCAAGATTTGAGTTTAATGCTTAATGCCAGCCTATCAGGCATTTGGAGCCTAACAATCTGAATTTGGGCCATGTGGAGGGACCAGGATGGAGTCGAGGTAATCACCAAGGCTGACTGTGAAAGGCAGAGACATCTGTCAATCAAGCAAACATGGCTGCACTTATAACCAGCTCAGCATGGGATTTTATTTGTTGTGCTCACAGCATTTAAAAAAAACAACCACACACTTAGCAGCATTTCTTTCCATAAACACAGCTCCATTTTCTTTATGCTGTTAATATAACAAATTAAATTCCATCCACTTCCATTGGATCGGCATAAATCTCAGAGACGGATATCTCAAAATCTTGGCAAATAAAATAAAGATATCTGCATGGCAGAGGTTGATGATAATATATATATATTTTTTTGTAATCTGGTAAGAACCGACACTAAGCCTCAACATCTTCTTTGCTACTGTTTGCACTAGCCTGGTTCTTGTGCTGGAACTGACTCTGTGCAATTACAATAAAGTTGAATCTTATTTAATCTAATCTGATTGTATTTAAAGAATGACTTTCAAAATGGCCACTAAGGCACACATTAGAAGAAGTGATATTACCTGTTGGGGCCAATAATTCTTGTGGAAAAAAAAACATTACATTTTGAGAGAGATTGGGAGATGATTTCCTGGTTATTTCAAACCAGCTGGAGATATTTTAAAGCCATTTGATGGCCATTAGGGGAACTGCATTTTAAGGCACTTAAGCACTGGCTTCAACACTCAGCCGTAGTGGTCAGCCTCCTCCAAACTTTGCATTAAATTGTCATTTGTGGATGCACTTCACTGGATTCTGGCACATCCAATTATTAATTTTGCACTGAAAAGACAAGTGTAATATCTGTCTATTGATCATGATGCCACTTTTGTAAAAACCTGTGGTTATGTTTCAGGCTAACTCTTACTATGCTCATCTTAACGGATACCTACTGTATATCACATGGATACAGTAATGACACATTAAACATATCTCTGTTGTTATATTGATCTTCTGAGAGCCCAGGTTAACTGTGATATTGTTTACCTGGACTGCAGACAGCATGATATCTCACAGGGGACGGGAGATTTAAACTAATCCCATTATTTCCATAATTTCATCAGTGAAATTACTGGACAATAAATAAGTAAAGTCAAAATGAGAAGGGTGTCACAGGCGGAAGGCTTATACGTAGTATAATATTAAGGGACCTAAAATATAGCAATTTGCTACAAACATTGGGGCAAATTGTCAGTATTTCTACGAATGAAGGAAACACGATTTGTGGTTTTACTAAAATAGATAAGGTGCGACTCTTTTTCAAGGAATACTTCTACACATTTAACACAAGGCTAAGATGAAAAAAGTTCAACAAGAAACGAGAAAAGGAAGCTCTACAGTGGGCCACGGTTTTTAAATGCTTTCATATCTTGTTTGTTCCTTTTGGGTAAATTTAAAGTACCCATGTTTTTTGAGGGGGGGGGGGGGGGACTGTAAAAGGTGCTTCAAATAATAAAATACTAAATTTAGTTAATCATTTTGGACAACATTCTTTATAAATAGCTTAGCTTTATCTAGGTGGGATCTTTCACTGTAGATTTGACCAGAATGTCAGCAATAAAGAGTTCTGTTCACTATTGGTTACCAATATATTAAGATCTGTCCTAGGGGACTGCCCGTTTAAAGAGCTCAGCCGTTTTATGCAGCACAATCTAATACTTAAATATGTAACACCTAAAATCTAGTAATGCTCCAACTCATAAGAAGTCACTCTTTTTTTCAGTTTCAATCTTTTTGTTTCCTTTGACGTCCTATTTTAAAATTCAACTCGATGCTGATCCTACCCAATGTTATCAGTTTCTACCAAGAGGCCACAATCAGTTCAACCAAACTGTTGATCCTTTTTGGTGTCAAGCATTTCTTTGTCTTCCACATACTGGCTTGGGCTTCTCAGTGATAGATCAGCAGTGTTCACTTCCTCGTTGCAGTTGCTGGACAGGTCCAATCCGGGGTCCAACAAGACAGAGGAGCCAGTGGAAGATGAAGCTGAGGCCTCTATCGCGGAGGTGGAGCTGGTGTCCACTTGACTGTTGTTAACCATCCTAAGAATGAGGGAGGGAGCAGAAATAAAATGCTTTTAACACGTGGAAAGATATGAACTAATGTAAGACTAATGACAGAGGGGGCACGGTTTAAATGCAGATATATATACACTAATAAAACAGGACTGAAGCATGCTATGTGTCTGTGAGGCTGTATGTAGGCACAGCTGTGCTTCGAGATAAATGCTAACATGCTCACAATGACTAGTCCGTATTGTTGGCACAGAGATCAGAGAAGAAGAGAAATAGTAACAAATACTAACATGCCATGTCGAAGGACATGACGTTCCCACTCGAGGCTGTTGGTGAAGCAGCGGCCACAGAACTCACAGGGAAGACGCTTCTCTGCACCGCTCGGTGCAGAACAGCTGCTGCTGCTGCTGCTGCTGGGAGATGCAAGGACTTCTGGGAAATAGAGTTCAAATTAATGGTCAGTTTCATAACAGTCATTTCACAAGTGTTAATTCATTTCCTATTCTCTACAATATTTGAAAACAATAGAAATATTTCTTGCTCTAGTTTATTTATTATCAGCCAATCAGTATTTCATACATAATTATACACCAGTCACAAAGCAAAATATGCTTAATGTATTAAAAGAAATGGCTCCTCTGTAGACCAGGGATGATCAGAATTATTTTGGTATGAAATATACTTTTTCCTTCAGTGGGCAACCAATAGCAGTCAAGTATACTCCATGAATAATAAGCTAGAAGAATGAAATGCAAAAATCAATTTAGAATTACAGACAGTGGCTATTTTGGAAGAAAAACACTGCTCATGAAGAATAGCTAAACACATAATAATAATAAGAAAAGCACAAATAGGCTATGGGACTTCCACTAATCTGGCAGTATGATTGTTTTCTTTCTTTCTTATTCGTCTCAAAATGAGACACAGGAGATGTAAGATTTTAGATCACATTTTGATATAAAATTACTGAGAACAGAACAGAAAATGCCTTTTCAGCAGATACCCATTTAGAGTGTAATCCCAAAAGCTTTTGTAAAGAAATGTGTTATGTGATAGGCTCATATGCAGCGTTTGTCCTTTGGATATGGAAACTGTCTATCAACAGGGTAAGGATGAAACAGTCGATACAATGTAACACAGGAGAGCAGCAACAATGACTTCATGTGTTTACCTTGTAGGCCAGGCTTCTCATCTGTAACCCCTCTGACTTCCTCTTCATCTTCGTCCTCCTCTTCCTCTTTGATGTTGTCTTCCATGTCTTCATCCTCCATCTCTCTCTGCTCCTCCAACATGTTCTCCATAATCTCCATTCCTTCGTCCTCGTCCTCTGCAGCTACTTTTCCATCTCTGACCATCTCCATGATTTCTCTTGCTTCTTCCTCCTCTGCGCTGCTCCCTTGTTCCTTTATCATCTCCAGCTGGTCCAGGTTGACGCGGCCCATCAGCTCGAAGTTCCGGATAACCTGATCAGAAACAGGAGGCATTAATCAGTTTGGTATCCTGCGCTCTGGGCAGTATTCATCTTGGAAGAACTCCTTTTTTATTTTCATTTTTTTTTTTTTTTTTTAAATGTGGGGCTTTCCTTTTTTTCTTCGACAAGTGAAAGTTGCACAATGCTTTACATTTATGTGTTAGGTCTTTTTTTTTTTTTTTTTTACAAACTGAATTTCAAATTAAAATTTTTTTTTAAAAAAAACGATCTTCTCTCAAGCCAGAGGTGCATTTGGATACTGTACAATGCAGCATAAGATGATGAGTTCACTACACTTTCACAAAGAAGAGGAAATATTTTGATGACAGAACCATCTATTTCATTGCTTAAACATCTTGTCGCTCTCTCTGAGCAATTCCCTCCTCCCACACTCCCTGAGGACTCAGAGCTGTAGCTCCTGCTACATCCTTCCCAGCAGTGACGGTGTCTGTTCCTCCACTCCTCCTACCATGAATACGCTCTCTGTGTCACGCAGTGGGAGCCCTGCTCTCTCTTTCTTCCTTTAACCTGCATGTCAACAATCAACATTTATTTCAAATTAATTTAGTTTTTCCAAGATTAAGGCATATACTTAAATAACCTTGATGGCAAAAATATATATGTATTTTTGCGTTGCCTTCATTGCTTTCTGGACCTTTTTTGACCTTCAGCTACACGTGAAACGATCAAAAACTTGTGCACACTGCCCATCACTTGTACTCACTTTATTTATGATGTTTTGGTCCTCATACCTTCATCAAATAAAATTCATATAGACAAACAGTATCAGTACCATATACAGTATGTAAACATAGCTGGGTAAAGAGGGTGGCAGCAGTATGGTTTATATATATATATATATATATATATATATATATATATATATAGTGCTGTTTGTCTATATGAATTTTATTTCAGGGTTTGCATGATTTATTCATTTTTGGGTTCTTTCAAAGTAAGAGTTTTTGATGTCTGTCTGCTGTGCAGTAACTTTGTAGTAACTGTGCCCTTGATCTACAGCAGATAACACCTTATGTAGCACCACTTCTTTTAAATAATGATCTGAATGAGAATGAGGTGCGCAATACACTATGCACATAAAAATCTGGTTTCAGCCTCATTGTCATTTGATCAGTTTTACACAAGTGAACAGGCAAACAGCTTCCAGCACTTACTGAAGTTTGGATGAACCTAAAATCACCAAATAAACAAAGCCTTTCCTGTGCTGTTGTTGCACTTTACTGGGAATCAATAGTTGCTGTTTTCTTACCTGATTACATATAATTTCTGTAAAAACGGCATCAGTTAATTATTATCAGTTCTGTTTTCAGGATACTTGATCTGTTTTTTGTATTTTTCTGATTGCTGAGGATGTGTGTGATTTGAGAGTTGTAAATTGGATTTGGCATACTATCTTGACACTGGGAATAGACAGTTGATTGGCAGATGATTACCTCCTATAAAACCGACGGAGGCCATAAAGAATTAATTGAACAGTTTGTGTTGAGTGTGTGAGCTGTAAACATCTCATATTACAGCCATTAAGCAGACTGATTATTAAAACATGTTATTATGAGTAAATCACGTTCAATAAGACTCTCTGTCGGAGACAAGCCAGAAAGTTATTTAATTATATAACAATAATAATTAAATTGTAGAAATCAATTACGTAAGGCATATCAATTAAAACGTAGTTACACATAACTTCATGTGTATCATATATGGACTTTCACTGACCTTGTGCTCAAGGCGCAGATGCTCCTCTAGCTGGCTCCGTTGACTGCTGTCGTAATAACAGAGCTGGCACTGGTATGGTTTGATCTCAGCGTGCTTCTGCAGGTGCAGCTGCAGGGCCTGGTCACTGGAGCATGTGAAGGTGCATTTGTGGCAACGGAATACGAGGCCCTGCAGGTGGCGCGACAACTTGGAGCGGCTGACCTCCAGCGGAGCCACGCGCTCCTCTGGTGGCGGAAGAGGAGAGAGCAAAGTGGATTATTAGGTTGGAGAGAGAGAGAGAGAGAGAGAGAGAGAGAAGAACATATACTGTATGCATTAATTATTCAATAAACAAATAACTTCACTCGTATATATGGTTTACTTGTATTTACTTTGTTTGCACTATGTTTACATTCCTTATAATGGAATACAAGATGCATCAATGTTGTCAGGAGGAAAATAAAGTGTTCAGTTTGTGAACGACTCAGAAAATATGTTTGATAAGCCCTAGCTTTTTAGAAAAAACACTTAGTCACACCACATTACCTTTGCCTACACTACAGTTATGAGGTTTTCATTTGACTGAGATGGCATTTAAAGGGATAGTTTGACATTTTGAGAAATACATTTAACTGCTTTCTTGACGAGGGTAGTTGAGACGATTACCACTCTCATGTCTGTATGGTTAATGTGATGTTTGAGCCACTTAGCTTAGCATAAAAAACTATAAATAGATAGCCTGGCAACCAGGCCCGTTTAATCAGCACACAAATTTAAACCTCCAAATTATTATTTGGTTAAATTGGCTATTTTTTTTTTTGGCAAAGAGCAGAGACATCCTGTCACTCCAGGAAGTCAATGCACCCGGGAATATTCCAGCAGAAGCCGTTTCCAGTCTTTATACTAAACTTGATATCCTAATCTAACTCGGCAAGAAAGAGAATAAGGGTATTTCCCATAGGGTTTAACTATTCCTTTCTACGTTTACTATTGTCCCTGGTTTCTCATGATACGTACCTCTGTGCAGGACAATGTGGTCAATCATATTGCTCTTGTGTTTGGTGTGGTAGAGGCAGAGAGGGCAGCGCAGGTCTTTAGGGAGGTTGGCAGGTGCATTGTTGTTGTGACCGGCCTCCACATGCATGGTGAAGGTATTCCTGAGATAAGATTCAGAGACAGATAGAAGGATCATCAAACTACGAAGGGAATGTATCCAGTGCTGTTCTATCTAGTATCTGTACAGTTGAATACACCTTAGAATATCTGTTACTGTACTTTGCATAAAGTCTGCAACATCAACACTCACGTAAACAGCATATGGCCTATATCGCAGTCATTTTCATATTTTCTCTGCTGAAGTCTTTGCTTACTTGTAGCAGGTGAAAAAGGAACAGTCTTTGCACTTGAAGAGCTTCTTGCCACCGTGGCGGTCCCTGTAGTGCCGACGCAGGCTCTGCATGTACCCAGAGCTGAACTCACAGAACTCACAAGTGAGGATGCTGTCTGGGCGATTATCAGCCGCCGTTGAGCCGCCAGGTGTGGAGCTGGAAGACATTTGACTGCGGGAGGCCAGCTGGTAATGACTAAGCTGCTGACGAACATCCGCTGGCTCCAGGTATGAAGGATCTTAGACAAGGGAATAAGTTGAGAGGAACTTGTTGTTTAATATATTGTAGCATCCAGTTTGGATTCAAGAGAAAATGGAACAGCTCATTAAATACAATGCATTGTAATAATTTAAACCATAGATTCCAACCTTTTTGGCCTGTGGCTTCTTACAAAAAAAAAAAGCAGACTCTACTTGAGGCTCCTTGACACGTTTCAGATGTTACAAATTGTTAGTTCCAGCAAAGAGACATCTCCCCTCTAAACATCTCAGATGGTTTCATTTAAATATCTGTTTGAGGCCCGTCGAAGAAAAACTCTCCGATATTTCACAAAAAAAAAGCAAAGATTAGAGAAAAGAGTTATGTGGCAGAAATGTCTTTTTTTCTTCTTTTGTAACTCATTAATCATCTAACGACCCCTCAGATTTATCTTGTCCTCCTTTGAAGTGGGCCCCGGGTTGAGAAGCACCTGACTACCTAACTGTACATTAAGTAGTAATATACCAGCTCTACTTCCACCAGCTACAACAGCAAAATACTAATTTAACACTGATGCATCAGTATTAACAATCTAATGTAATATACAATATATCAGTCATAGGGTCCATTTTCCACAGAATCAGTACTTTAGATAGTACTTTACATTTAGCTTGTATGTACTTTTATTCATGTAGGATTTTGAATCCATGACATTTTGATCTATGTACTTCATCCCCCTTTGGCCTGGAGATATTTTTGTATAAGAAATCATTTAGCATAGCACAGGATATGAGTACAGGCTACCAGTATATTAGTATATTCCTCTTTCATGATCATTTTCTAACATAGAGAGTGAGTAACAACTCTAACAAGAACACATTATGGGTGAAATCAATCAGTGAACATCTAAGACTCATATAATCAAATGCAGTTTTGCACAGCAGGATGGAGTTTAACCTACTTTATGCATCTACTCCAAACTGATCTTTCGCTTCTTTTTTATTTGTGAAAGATGTCTGAATATTTCTTCAAAACGCAGAGAGCAGTTGATTGTTTCCTCTCTAAAAAGGAGGCAGGACTACACCCCCCCTCCCCCTTACAGATAAAGAGTAAAACTATGACTGTCATCATTCGTCCCCTACCTCTTTCCCTCCTTATTTCCTTTCTATAATATCAGTGAGCAAGCTCATCTTCTCGCCCTACTTTGAGCCTCCAACACATCAATAAATAAACCACAGTGACACTAATAGACTATCTATCCATGTGAAAAATGCCTCAGTCAGGATTCAGAGTATGAGGAAGCTTGGAAGGAAAAAAAAAAAAAAAACTTTTTCTTTTAAAATGTTACTTTATAAAATGCTTGAGATCCATTTTCTCACTTTTGCAAATGTGGCATAGGAATTCAAACAACCAGCGGCGGAAGAATCAGAGAATGCAACAATTGATTCATGCTTTTAATATCCTCTCTGTATTTTGGAGATGTATGGAGATAACAGAAGGAGAGGAATTCTGTCGTAAGGTGGTGATGTGTCTTCTTGAACGGATTAAGGGGCCAAAATTGTCTATTAAATCTCATGAATGAGAGGTGGAATATACTTCTGTGAGAAGTTGGAGAAGACAGGGGAGAAGGAGAACGCCTTAAACATACACCGATCAGCCGTAACATTATGACCACTGACAGTGGGTGGGATATGTTAGCCAGCAAGTGAACACTTTGTCCTCAAAGTTGATGTGTTGGAAGCAGGAAAAATGGGCAAGCGCAAGGATGTGAGCGACTTTGACAAGGGCCAAAGTGTGATGGCTAGACGACTGGGTCAGAGCATCTCCAAAACGGCAGCTCTTGTGGGGTGTTCCCGGTCTGCAGTGGTCAGTACCAACCAAAAGTGGTCCAAAGAAGGAAAACCGGTGAACCGGCGACAGGGTCATGGGCGGCCAAGGCTCATTGATGCGCGTGGGGAGCGAAGGCTGGCCCGTGTGGTGCAATCCAACAGAAGAGCTACTGCAGCTCAAATTGCTGAACAAGTTAATGCTGGTTCTGTTAGAAAAGTGTCAGAACACACAGTGCATGTTGCGTATGGGGCTGTGTAGCCGCAGATCGGTCATGGTGCCCATGCTGACCCCTGTTCACCAGCGAAAGCGCCTCCAATGGGCACGTGAGCATCAGAACTGGACCTCAGAGCAATGGAAGAAGGTGGATGGCCGGATGCTGGTGCGTGTGCGTCGCTTACCTGGGGAAGACATGGCACCAGGATGCACTATGGGACTTTGACACGTACCACCTAACTAAAGTTTGTTGCAGACCAAGTACACCCCTTCATGGAAACGGTATTCCCTCATGGCAGTGGCCTCTATCAGCAGCATAATGCGCCCTGCCACGCTGCAAACATGCTTCAGGAATGGTTTGAGGAACACGACAACGAGTTCAAGGTGTTGACTTGGCCTCCAAATTCCCCAGATCTCAATCCAATCGAGCATCTGTGGAATGTGCTGGATAAACAAGTCCGATCCATGGAGGCCCCACCTCGCAACTTACAGGACTTAAAGGATCTGCTGCTAACGTCTTGGTGCCAGATACCACAGAACACCTTCAGAGGTCTAGTGGAGTCCAGGCCTCGACGGCTCGGGGCTGTTCTGGCCGTAAAAGGGGGACCTACACCATACTAGGCAGATGGTCATAATGTTATGGCTGATGGGTGTATTTTATAGATGACCTTTAAGCAGCATTAAAAAGTAAGGGTGGGGTTGGAGTTCAAAGAACTTGGGTCTTACATTCATAGTTTTAGAGCCAATCAAATCTTAATCTTTTCAAAACAAACCCTCTATTCCACTTCAAATATCAGAATTTTAGACATTCAACTGATGGTAACTAGTTTTGGCACGGTAGAGAGACATTCAATATGTCAACTCTGCTCTTTCTCAATGCTTCACTTGTCTTGGTAGGGCACAGCCGACAGTGGTGGTTGGTGCATTGAGGAATGCTGCCCTGCTTCAGCTCCAGGGAAGATTCCACAGCTCCAGCAGCAAGGTGACAGCTGCTGCCAAGAACAGTCTGCAAGCTGTGCAATGCACCGCCACTAAAACACCTAAAACATGGCATCACATCAAGGAGATAGCTGCTGCACCAACTCACAGTGAAGGGGCCTCTTTAATAGGTGATATTTGGTAAAGAAAAGGCGTCATAATCAACATTAAAGAAGGCTGATGTAGTCAAACCTCAGCAGTCGAACCCCTAAATTCTCATAATATTTATTCAATATGTGCACACAACACTTTCCCAAGGCTATGACAGTTAATTGTTGACCCTAATTGCTGATTTTCCATATTTATAGCAAATATAATGTGACATTAATAGGATAAAAATAAAACCACCTTGGATGAAAAGTCCCACCAGAAAATTTGCCCAAATCCTTTTTGCTTTTCAAGATTACAATGTGAATAAAAAAGCTCGTAAATTGTAGTTGATTATGTTTTTTATGCTATATTTTCAAGAACATGACGTGTATTGTACAGATTATTTATATGTTACATCTGTAAAATTGATGAATGGAAATTAATGAGAAACAATTTTGATAAATAAACAATGTCAACATTTGCTGGTTTCATCTTCTCAAATGTGAGGATTTGATGCTTTCTCATATATTATATACTCATTATACTCATATAATGATAGTTTAGTGAACTTCTTTGGGAAAATTAAACAAGCTATTTGAATACATCTCATGGGTTGTGGGAAATTAAAATGCAGACTTTCACTTAAACCAAATTATTGCCTAGATCAAAATAAAATAAGCAGTCCTAATGTATAAATAAATATATATATATATATATATATATTATATACACTGCATAGACAAGATGATATAGGCCTATTTCTATAAACATATCATTCATTTTTTATGAAACCCCACTCTTTGACTCCAAAGCTAAGAAACTCTGTTTCAAGGAATTCTGTTTTACAATAAACTCTCCATTGATGCTTAATTGAGATTTTCCAAATCTAGCTAAATCTTTAAAATGTCATTAAGCAGGATCTCATACCATCCGGGTCCAAGGGCGTCTGCTCTGTGTTACTGGCCAGTCGTGAGGGCCTGAGGGCGGCATGAGTGGCCTGGGTAGCAGCCCGCAGTTTGGGGAGGGTCAGGGCCTCACCATGGTCTCTCAGAGAGTGCTCCTTCAGCAGGCTGATGGTCATAGAGGAGAAGGGGCACGACAAGCACTTGTATGTGTGCTGCTCGCCTGGAGGAAAATGGAGAAACATAAGTCACCCGGATCTGAAAAGACCTGTAAATGGTTAAAGATTCTTTATAAAAAGCAGTGATAATAAACACATCCTCCACCACAAACAAAGCTATTCCCCTCTGATCCATTCTGTAACAAATATGTCACTTAGTGCTCCTCTTGGACTAATTAGCGTAATTTCGATAGGAAAATATTGAGCTGCAATGTTTATTAAAAATGTCTTGAGGTATCATACATAAACATGATCCTGATTCCAAATCCTCAACATGGAGTTTCCTTGTAGGCAATTTGGAAGTTACAAAGTGTGTTACATTGTTAAACTTCTAGCTGACAAAGTAAAAAAAAAAGCATTTGAATGTAAACGTGGATAAACCGTATTCTCACACAGCCAGAGGGAGGCGAGTCTGAAGGGGCGGCAAAATGTTATTGAGGAACTTTTTACCATAATTAACGTTTAGCTAGGTGGGCAGGTTGGTGAGCCATGCACAAAGGACAACATTTCATATAATGCCTACAGCTAATTTCAGACTCACAAATTACAGTCATATATTTTGACCACTTTCATTGATTTATGCCGTTACAGTATGTAACTGGACTGATGCTGTTTTGGCTACAGTGTGTGTTTCTGGCAGCTTTGGTAGAGTTTTAAAAGCACCCATTGGGGATTTATAGCCTCTTGCTTCCTGTCGCTGTTGAATATAATAATAATGGATGATGCTTAATATGTAGCAGCATCCTGAAGAGAGGCGCCATTACAACCAAATCTGATCTGACAAAAACATATTCTTACCAGAAGTGGTTTAATAAGGAAAACTACTTCCTGATTGAACAATATCTGGTGTGTATCAATCCAAAGTGTCTTTAGCTTGTTGGACTGTAATCAAGGACACAATGGTGAAGCACTGAGGCGCAATGATGAAAAATGTACTTCTGAATGTTTCCACAGAGTCTACAAAGTCACCAAACTACACTTTTCAAATGTAATTGGAACTCAAAATTGCTATATGCCAATTAACCACAGCAGTTGTTAACTCCTAGTGATTTTTATTGTTCCATATAATCTAACAGTTTAGAGCACTTAAAAGCCTTTTGAATAATGGGCCTTTCTAGTTTGCCAGTTTTGAGATTGTGTCTTCTGCTCATGCATTGATTTCGCAGGTGGAGTTTTCATTTTATTTTATTTTTTACATTTGCTTGAATGTATGTCTTTATCGGCCATCTGGCTCCATCAACAACAACACGATCACGGGCATTGAATCCCGTCTAACTGAAGACATCTGTAGGCATTCACCTCTGTATCACGCTGAGAGTTTCACCACCAAATGACCAAATAAACAATATTAACCTAATTAAGTGTATCTAATGTACTCGGTGAATGGTGAAGCTGCTCCTCCAGCAAATCTACTGGTTACACTGCGCAGGATAAGCTAAATCAAGCACAGCATCCTTATATGGAAGATGATAAACAGGAGGCTGCTATTCTGGCCCGTGAATACCTTGTTAGTCATAGATACAGCTGTAAGATGTGATTTAATGTATGTGTGTGTCTGTGTTTACCTGTGTGTGCCTTATGCAGGTGGCTCTTCAAGCGGCTCACGTAGGCAGATTTAAAGGGGCAGAGTTTGCACTTGAAGGGCTTGTGGTGCCCGTGGTGAGACTGCACATGTCTGTCCAGACTGGCGATGATACAAAAAACACACAAAAAAACAAAAGCAGAATCGAGGATATGAGATAAGAGGATAAAAGACAGGGAAAAAAAGTAGATGGAATGAGGACAAAAGGATAGGAGATAAAGAGAGAAAGTGACAAGAATAGAGTGCAGGAAAGAAAGAGAGAGAGAGAGTTCTACCCAACAACATCCACTTTGATGATTTCAACAGCAGGCTTTTTTCCGCAGCATCTAAAGCGCTCAATTCTGTTTAGCTCACAAACAACAGCCGCACATTTCCAATGACTACAGAACAAGGAGCCGTGGGGTGAACTCATCTACCCACAATCCCTTGGTGGGAGTGAGCGTGTGAGAGCCTGTGGGGACAGTAGCTGTGTTTTTAATGCCAGCCTCCTAGGTGGCATGGGAATGCGGCTTCTTTCTGGGTCAGGGCACATACAGTACAGAGGGATTACACCTGGGAGCTCAGAGAAGATGAGGACTCTCTCTTCCCCTCTCGCTCTACGTCTCTGTGATGGATAAGACAAATCACACAACCAAAATGTCTGTCTCGCTCTAATGTTTGTCTTACTCTCCTAGGAGGCAGGAAATCTGGCAAGATTGAGGATTCAAAGGGGTTTTTATAGGGTGTAAAATTGTGCTCTGTACAAAGGGGTTTTAACATCCAGTTGTGTGCTGAACAGCTGGTGTATGACTGGTAAGGTATGTAAGGGTGCACGTTTAAAATATATTGCTATCGGGGCTACACATTGCAAACTATTCATTTGCCAACTGCATGTATATATATATTCTATAATAAACTGGTTTGTGGGGGAGTCTGCCATTCCCTTCACAGGCATGGGGGATTAACAGGAAATGATGCATACATGTAATCCAGCGTTATTGTTTGTCATTTTATCTCATTAATATCAGCCTCACTGTACGCTGTTTGCTATTGAGTGACTGCATTTCCTACTGACGGTGCTTCGCATTGAAAGCATTCAACTCGTGTACCATGGGGTGGCTTTTATTGTGAAGCAGACACATGCAAATCAATTTGACTGATATTTTAAGGGTTACAATTTAAACTGACCTTACTGAAAAGCACAAATGAAAGGAACTGGACAGTCAGAATAGATCAGTGGATAAATACATTAACACAAATAAAATGTAGGTAAATATGTGTCTAAGTTACTCCTTATGAAGTCTCATCCTATACACAGGGAGCTTTACAAGTGGAAACAGTGATAGAGGTGTCATTCATAGACTCTGCTCCTCCCCACTTACTTGTGTCTGAAGGGTGAGACGAACTGGCAGTACTGGCAGCTGTATTTGTCTTCTCTGCTGAACAGTGCCATGGCTGAGTGGCTCCTCTCATGGGACCTCAGTCCCTGCATGGACATGAAGACTCGGTCGCACTGGGCACATGGGTGACCCCCTGCTGCTAAGCGCTGCTTCAGTTCGCCCTCTGACACCGTGGCCCTCGCTGCAGCCACGAGGGCCGCTGCCCTTCCTCCAACAGCATCCATTTCTGCTTTCAGTGTCTCCGTGGCAACACTAACAGTATCTGTGGAAACCAAGGGTGCACCCATCATAGTAGCCGAGGATCTCTCGAGGTCGTCAGCTTCAGCTGCTTCATCCCCCTCGAGGTCGCCATTAGTCAGGGTCTCTGAAGGCAGGGTCAGGGGGACCTCGCTGACTTCCTGCTGCAAAAACAAAGAGCAGAAGTCTCAGATGTTCAGTAACCTTTCTGCGCCTGATGATTTTGTCTGTCAGAGCCTTTTTGTTATGTGGATGCACAACACAGCGATAAAAGAAGAAAGATTAAGGGTAACAATTTATTTGGACAGTCCAATGTTGATACTTAATCAGCTACCAGATGACAAAAGTAGCTGTTCACTGAAGTATCACTTAGAGTTTGGCACCACTAACCGTTTTGCCTAAATCAGGCAAATCATGTTAACAGCACATAAGCAACAGTTAAGCATCTGTCTAACACCTCTGGTTCTGCCTGTGCTGTATCAGCGCAATAATTTTCAGCTAAGTGTTAGTTAGTGTTTGCTCTCTCCCTCACCCTCTGTAATGTCAATTGAATACATTTGTGCTGAATATCAACATGTGGGTATATTATTGACCTGACAGTTTTTCTATGGAACACCTGTTGTTTTCCCGAAGCAGCCAAAACACCTGGCCAAAATACTTCAAGCTGAATTGGGAGCCTATAAATGATAGTGTTTCTGGCCCAGGAATGAATGACTGAAAAACATGACTGGGTCGCGTCCAGGGTAGGCATGCCTTTACAGTAATCTTAGACCAACTACTACCCTAACCTGAAACTCTGTAGGCTGTCTGATATTGAGTTGATTGCACCATTCAAATGGAATTTCACAAGGAGATTCGAGTCCAACAACTCATATCTGTCCAGGACCTTTCTTATATATAATTTCCAACTCTCCTCCATCTACTTCATATAAATCTCAACCGTATACGTCAAAGTCAATCACAATATGCACCCAGTCCTAATAAACCACTATCTGATGCTGATGCTAAATCCCCCATTCAGAAAATGGAAGCTTACAAAACTTCATACTGAAAAAAGATAAGGACCTGACACGGAAGACCTTGCACATTTGCACATGTACCAATGCAAATCAACTGAAAAACAAAACTCCTCCATCTATTTCCTCTTCCTTCATCTGCAGGAGTGCTGGCTGGTTTCCGTTGTCACAAGTAGACAGACAATCACCATGACTTTTTTATTGCCCAGAGGAAGCTCATTTGTTCTGTGGAAGGACCTGACCCTGCACTTCATGCGGCCATAAATAAGATGTGGCATCCACAGGCCCAACCTTGCCATCCAGTCTGCCCTGACTGCACAGTCAGCCTGTTCTTCATCCAAATGTATCAGAAACCATTGCAGTTCTAGAGTTGAAACTGTATTCATGATACTATAAAAAGCCACATTTTTACTTTCTTCAATGTGTAAAACATACAGTATATTCCATCTGGTAGAGATGTTGTAGGTCATGAATGCTTGCAGAAAACCCATAAACCTAGTCTACTCCATTTTTTGTAGTACACCTCAGTTGCAAAATGTAATACAGTATATCTTATATATATATAAAAGACAGACTGAGTGTCTGACTGAGGAACCAAGTCTGTTTGGGTGAGGCGTTGGTTGGATCCTTAGGCCTGTTCTTCTCACTGGCAGCCTCAGTTGAATACTAATATTTGAATGGTTACCGCCACCGCACTAAAAGTTATGGCTCACCCCCCCCTCCCCACTCCTCCACTGCAATGGGACAGAATTACTTGTTTTCTCTGGGGGAAGCTGACATACTGTCTACCCAGAAGCCACTGTCAGTAATAAACAAAAATGGGATACAGAACCTAAGTCAAGTAAAACAGATCACTGCAGAGCGAGTAAGATGAGGAGACAAAAACAAGACAGCCAAAGTGGGTCTTTTAAGTTTTGGTAAAGTAGGTTTACTTTAAGATCTAACTAACAAATTTCCTCCTGCTTTCAGTCTTTATGCTTTATATTTATCGGACAGATGTATAATATCAATCCTCTCATCTAACTTGTCTGGATTGTCTGTCTGAGCTACTGAAGAAGCATGGCGGTGCAACAATATGTAGAGGTGAAGGGCTCATTCTAAGCCAACGAAAACACAACAAATCTTAGTTTCAGGTGTTTGCATACTAATGAAAACATAGTTATGAATATTATATTCAATATCTGCTCATAGATCCCCCTAAATACTACACACTGACCCTTTAATCTTTTTTTCAAACAAGTACACAACACATGTTGACATAAATAAATAAAAATAGAAACTTCTCTTTATTATTATCATTATTTACTTCATTACTTATTTTAAAACTCCAACTCCATTTACCTTGACATGTCCCTCTTTGACCTCTCCATACTGGACGTGCTTCCTCAGGTGGTTGCAGATGGCTCGGAGGGTAGAATGCATCTCTATGCAGAAGTTACATCTGAATCCTATGGGAGCCTTATTTTCAGGGCTTTCCTGTTCACGGAGAAAGAATGACAACAATTCAAAGTTTTCGTTTTCTTTCTGTTTGACAGCTTTAAAATGATTTGAGATGATATTATTGAATCTTTTAAGACAGTCAACAACAACAACAACAACAGTGTATTATCCAAACCAGCTGATGTATTTTGCCACAGTCACAAGATATTACTATTTCTTCTCCCTGAGATTTACCTTTTTCTCCATGAAATTAGTTATAGCCACTGTTCTCAAATATACATTCAATGAGATTGTATTTGAACTTATTATGAAATTCATTATCACACCTTATTATCACTGTTTTATATTCCTGGTGACAGTCAAGGGGCAATTTTAAATGCATAATTATCTCTTCAATTCTGTTTTGGCAGAATATGACTACTTTATGTACTACTGCAATGATTGTAGGTTTACAAAGTTGTGTTATGATAAAATAACATTACTCTGTGATAAATTATGTCGCTATGAGCTGTTTTCCAAAAAATGATGGGAGCCTATGACCCCAAAGAGTTAAGGAACAGCTGTAGTATGATAGACTCACATCTCTGCTCACCTTCTCCGGTTTGATCTCGGGTATTTCTGCGGCTTTCTGTTTGCTGAGCAGCTGCCTCCTCCTCTCCTGCCTCATGGCCCTCTTCTGAAACTCCTCATTGTGGTTCAATAGATGTTTCGCCAGAATTGGGAGAGCCAAGAACTTTAACTCACAGTGAGAACACTTGTACAACTCGGAGTCCTCATCCTCGGGACCGGGCGATACCACAAAGTCCCTCTTCAAGTCATTGCTGTGGAAGTCGTTGTAGTGCATAGAGAGCTGCTCACCTGTGCTGAAGGACAACCGGAAGCATTTTAGACACTTGAATGGCAGCCATTCGACCTCTCCGTCCTGCTCGGGTTCAAGCTGAACCTCTAGCACTTCCTTATCGTCCTCTGCCATTGCAATCTTCTCGGGTTCTTTGGCATAGATAACAGTAAAGTAGCGACCAAGCTTGCTAGCGTGCTGCTTCTTGGGGAAGACACCTGGGTGGCGTTTGATGTAATGAGAGACAATGCTCTTCCTGCTGAAGGCCTGAAAGGCGCATAGAGAACACTTTCGTCTCTCCACAGCCAAACGCAAGTCTTCACTCATTTCTGAATTGTCCCCTTCTGGCGGCGGAGGTGCTATCACTTTGCTAGGCTTTTCGGCCATAGTCTTGGAAGCAGCCAGACAATGGGTATAATAAGCATCAATATCATGCCGCTTCTGATAATGTGCTGCCAGACCTTTGCGTATAGGATTTGTGTATGAACACAGAGCACATTTGAAGACATTGTTTTTACCCTCTGGCTGAGCACGGACATTGTTGTGCTTGATACGATAGTGACGGGCGATGCCTTTCCTGGTAGAGCAGAAGTATTTGCAGAGCTGACACTTGAATATAGCATGTTTCTCTGTCTTATTGATGGGTAACTGGGAGAGGGCAAGGTCCAATTCACTGACATCCTGGACTTTGGCAGTGCTTGATATATTACCAGCACTGCATTCGGCTACTGGCTCTGTTTCTTTACCAGTAGTGAAATATGTCATAGAGGCAGCAAACATTTCAGAGGCCGACTGATTGTGATATTTCTCATAATGGATTTTGAGTTTCTCCAGTGTCCCATGTGTGTACGGGCACATTTTGCATCTGTATGCACCATAGCCTTGCCTTTGAGTTTTACACTTGTCATCTCCTTCATTTAAGTCAGGGATTTGCTCTATATCATCTGCAAAGTCTTCTGCAGTGACTTTCACTAATGGGTGTCTCTTCTGATAGTGAGTTAGGACTCCGTGGATTCGGGAGTTTACATACGGACAGTGGCGACATTTATACACAGAGCTGGGGTTGATGTCTGCCTCCTGTGCAAAATCTGCTGCTTTTACTTTCATGCCTGGGTGCTTCTTTCCATAGTGAGTGAGGAGGCCATGAAGACTGTTGTACTCCGACAGACATACAGTGCACTGATAAGTATTGTTAGAGATGGAAAGACGTGGGTGGGGAGGATGGGGATTGCTTTCTTGAGGTGTGGTGACAATGACCAGCGCGCCATCATCTTCAACCGACTGGCAATTGAAAGACATGTGTTCTTTGGCAACCTGCAGGTGGATCTTTTCAGCTGAACCATTTCCTTTGATAATATCCAAAAGCACAGATTCATCCCCTTTAATGGCCCACGGGTGGACTGCCTGATAGTGACTAGTGATGTCCCATATTGTACAGGCCTCAAAGGCACAGTCTCTGCATTTGTAATGTTTAGTTTCCATATTGGGCCCTTGTTGGGTGGTCTCCGGACCAGCCCATAGCTTGCTGGCCATGTATGTGTAATCGACATTGTGCTCAGGATGGCGTCTTTGGTAATGGAGCAGCAGGCCTTGGGGTTCAGCATGGGAGTAAATGCACCACTCACAGTGGTAGCCAGCCTCCAGAACGCCATCTTGGTAAGCCCAGTGTAAAATAGTCATGGCTGTGGCTTTCACAGTGGGGTGCTCTTTCTTCAGATGTTTCTTTAGAGCATAGACGTAGGGGGATGTGTAGGAACAGTGTCTGCACTTCAGGGAGCGCAGGGGCGTAGTATTTTCAGGATCTGGAGGGGCTGGAGTCAATGCAGAAGAGACGCTGCTTGACTGAACCATCTGTGCACGCTCGCGCTGACTCCGTACAACTGCAGTGTGACGACGCACAAGGTCAGCGTTAGCCTTGGTTTCCCTATGCTTCTTCTGGTAATGAATAAGCACTCCTTTTACAGTGCGGTTGCCATAATCACAGTGCTGACAAAAGAACAGCTCGTCCTCACCTTTCTCTCCACTTCCTGGTTTTGGGCTTGTGCTGTTAGATCCATCGTGACCATTATTTTGAAACTGCTTTAAAAACTGTTTGGGAGCCGCAATTTGCAATTCATCCATTAATTTCATCAAACCGGGGGTGGGGGCGCCATGTTTGATATATTTTGCTGTCACCTTTACTTCTGGGTGTCTCTTTTGATAATGGACCAACACACCAACAACCGATCTGTTGCTGTACACGCAATGTTTACAGTAGTACATTTCTTCATCTGATCCATACAGCGCTGCGCTTGTTTGTTTTGGTGCCGATGCCATGTTGAGATTATGTGATGAGTTTGCAACAGACTGCGATTGATCCACCGAGATGACCTTCATGGTTTTCTGAATACGGAAATAAGAGGCCTTTTGCTCTGGGTGTTTCTTCTGATAATGGACCAAAACGGAGTGCATGTTGGGGCTAGCAAAAGAACACACATCACAATCATAGACAACTACATTGCCACCTATAGATTCTTTGAGAGGGTCTGTCTCAGCACTGGCTTCAGGGGTCTTGGAGACCATTTTCAGCACTGGGCTGGAGGATGATCTGGGGGTTGACGTGGCTGAGTTCAGATTCTTGGGGCCAGAGTTTAATATTTCTCTCAGGGTTTGCGATTCACCTGTTTTGTGGGACTGCTCCACTACATAGCTGGAGAAAATCATAGCATTGTTGATTTTCACTGTAGGGTGCATTCTTTGGTAATGGGGCATTAGGCTCCGGACATTGGGGCTTGTGTACGAACAAAAGCGGCACATGTATACCAGATTTGGTTGGTTGAAGTTCAGCACATTGCTTGCCTCAGGGTGGTGATCCATGTAGTGTTGATGCAGATCATTGTAATTTGTGTATTCGATGTAGCACTCTAAGCAGCGAAAGACCGCACTCTGATCCTCGGGGTCCAGGATGTACTTAAAGCTGAACTTGATGTAAGGGTGCATTCTCTGGTAATGGGTGCTGACGCTACGAGCTGATTTGTTGTGGTAATCACAGTGTTTACAATAGAAACGTGCAGCTCCTGGTTCCTCTGAATAATCGGCATTCTCTTGGATAGCACTGTCGCTGGGGTCAGCAGAGATGTTTTCACTATCATCTGAGAGAGTCAGTGATATAGGTATGCTTCTAGGTTTTGACTTAGGGTTGCTTTTTCTTTTCCCTATTCTTCCTCCCTCTTGAGAGATCATTGATTCTCTTGCATGAAGCTGTTGTGTGTTATAAGTGAAGACAGGGTTTTTATTGTCATGGTTTCCACCCTCTATATCAGCACAGCCGTGATTTTCTCCTGCATCTTCATCATCCATGTCATCTAGGTTTATGATCATGTCCTGTTGGCTTTGGCTTATCTTACTTTGAAGGTTACTGGCAATTTCATCAATTCTAGTTCTCTTCTTGACCGAGGACAAATCCAAAGGTAAGTCATTAATGGACTTCCTGGCTCTTTTCCCTGTTACTAAGGGCTTTTTGGTGGCAAGTCCTAAAATGGAGGTCTGGGTTTTTTGTAGAAAGATCGGAGAAGCATCCACTTCAGAGTCCTGCTGGTCAGTCAGCTGGCTTTCAAAGACAGTGGGATCTAGGTCATCACAGTAGGAATGCTTATGCTGCTGGTGAACCCTCAGACCTTTCAGAGTTGTGGTAGAGAAGCTGCAGAGTGTGCAGCGATGAGGATTCTGCTGGTCATTCGGTGTGCTGGTTATCTTTTTTCCATTGACTTTGGAACTTACATTACCCCCATTAACTGGCTCTGCAGCATTGTCATTGTGGGGATTTGGGCTATCACTTGTTAGGTCCATGGTGTCTAAATCTGAGGATATGTGGCTCTGTTTGTGCGTGCCTAGTTTAAGAGGGCTGGTGCAAATAAACGGGCATTCATCACATTTATACACTGTGGTTTTACCGGAAAGGTGAATGTTTTCAATGTGGCGGGAGATGCTCCGCCTGTGCATGGTGAGGAAGGAGCAAAAGGGGCACTGAAATCGGTTCATGTACTTTCTAAATGGTATTCCTTTAGTCTCCAGTAATTTATTATCCTCATCAGTTAAAAGCTGCTTTGCATCTGCTGACAGGGTCCCAGTATAGCTGGGGTCATCTATATCCCCTAACTCTTCTTCATCATCACCCTCTAAGCTGCTACGAGAGTCCTCCTCATTGATTAGGTTGGCATCCATCTCTACGGCACTTTTGGTGACGTCAGATGAAGCGAACCTCTTGGACAAAATGGAGGAACCTGTGCTGTTGGGTGCTACTGCACTAATCTGTGCATATTGAAAGGATGAGATATCTGGGACTGGTTTCTCTGACGTGTTTTCTGCTGTTTTTTCTACAGGCTCTTCCGTTTCACCAACACCAGTGGAGCTCATCTTTGATCTAGTTGGGCTATGCGAAGCGGAGGGAGAATCTGGTTTGGGTGAGCTTGCACTTGCCTCCCCTTCCAGCTCCGCAATGCTGGAAACTATCTTGACCTTGTCACTGTGTTCCTTCACCACGTGATTAGTCCAGCTGTCCTTCTGGTCAGTCTGATAGTCACACCATTCACAGGCAAATGTTCCCTTCATGAGTCCACTGGAGTCAGATTCCTCTCCGGTCTCAGCGTATTCTGAAGGATCTCCAGCGCTCTCTGAGGGAGCCTTGTTATGATACATTAGTTGGTGTTTAATTATCCTTGCTTTGCGTGGAGACTTGTATGTGCAATGCTGACAGGAATACACCTTTGAATGGTCATTGTACATTATAACGGTGTAGCCGGGCTTCTTAGCTGTCTGCGACGAGATACTTGCATCAGAATCCTCCTCTACAACATCATGCACTTTTTTGGTGTGGTTTCTTAAGAATGACTTTGACCTAAAGTAACGGACACAGAACTTGCACTGGTAAAACGGCAGGTGGGTTTCAGCTGTCTGGTTTTGTGGTGTTTGCTTGGAATTGTCTGTAGAGTTGGGGCCTGAAAAAGACGAGAAAGCATGTGACATGTCTGCTATTCTTTCAACTTTCTGTTGTTTCAGTCAATAAAACCAGCAACATCTCATACATGTTATGCTCCTCAATAAAATATAAAATGATCCTACTATGAAGAGTTATTTGAAACAAAAAAAAGAAGTGTTTCCTAATCCTCAACAAATTAATCTGTAACATCTGATTTAATGTAGTTGACATACTCATTCCAGCTTTAGGAGGCGCATAATCCTTGTCATCCTTGTCCTCATATTCCTCCTCCTCTTCATCCTCATCTTTCAGAGAGTCAGACTCATCTGCATCTGCAGGCTGCAGGAAAACGGTGTGCACTTCCTGAATGTGGGTCTTCAAGTCCTCATATGACTCGGCACGGAAGTCACAGCCGTCACACTGCAATACCTCCATCGTCGAAAAGTGGGAGCACTCCCTGTAAAATCAGGGAAACCTGCAAAGAAAAAGAGAGAGAAAAATCATGAGGACATGCAGCGTTTTCCAATCAGTGCACGGCAGAACACACGTCTAATTAAGTGGGTGTGATCGAAAATAAAAGTGATTTATGAGAATTGGGTTAAAATATTCAAAGGAGCCATTTAAAGTGCAAGTTAGGTAGTATTTACTCTACCATGGAGACCTGCATGTAGGCTACAGAGCTATTACAAAGCAGGAATAATATTATTCTGTAATACTTCAATATTCAGTGTAGTGAACATGTCCTTCCATAAACATGAGCTTGGTGATGATCTAGCATGATTACCAATGGCAATTCCTGCTGTGAACAAAGAATAATCAAGAGCAGGATGGATGACACACGTTTTCCACATAACCATTAAGACAATGGCCTCAAAAAGATTTCAAATGATCATGACTATGTGTTCAAAAGATATCCTTCGGAAGCAGAGACTCATCTGCTAGCTCAGAGCCTCTTCAAGTTGTATTTGCAAGAATTTTCTACAAAATGTAGCATGTTGTTGGAAACATGGCACTGGAGGGAAACGTGTTTTTTGACAGTGACTGTAATTTCAATAATTAAGACACAATATACTGTGCATTTATTCCTCTATGATTGGTTTGATGTTTAATAACATGTAGGAGTGATGAGAAGGTAAAATAAAATCTTAAATGATAATACAAATCTAAAGTCTAAACCATTATGATCCTCAAAGTCTATATCAAGTATGATACTGCAAAAAGCAATATTCTCAAAGATTTAATAAAGAAGACACGCATGTTCATTTAAACTGCAACACATTTCTCCTGTGTCATCATTAAGACAAAACCACGAGTTACAAGTCATTATAAAATTGAGATTATTTTCAATCTCTAAAACAACGCTGTCCACAAACTCAAATAGAAAGCCTCACAAAACATGACAAAGAGGAGAATTCAGCAGATGCTCACGTTACTCAGAAAACTAAGAAGGTCCCATTTTTTTTGCATAGCATCATTCTAAGAACAATGGAGGGACTGAAGAGGGATTATGGACTGATTTGTCCCATTTGTATTACCTTGGGATAAGCAACAGCTGGAGAGCAGCTCCACAGCTCAGTATTTAGAGCAGACTATTCCATCAGATTGTATCAACTGCCCCGAAATAAGATTGAATGAATCAACGGAGAGATGAAGGCTTTATGTCTTTGGGCTTCTCTGCAGTTTGGACTTGGCCAGAAAAATGGAAGTTGAGTATGTGGCAAGCATTTCACAGCTCTTTCATCATCGCTTTCGATTCAATTGTCATTTTGCCTCGAAAACCATATAATATCACAAATAGGACTTGTAGCTCTCACTGGTTCCGAGATGGGTAGTTAAAGGGCACACTTTACACACTTCACTCTCAAATCAAAACACATGTTATGTTGCATACTGTGGTGCATGCCATTATTTTGGAGGAGGAAAAAAAATTATCAAACTAGATGTTTTAGACAATGTTAGTCCAACGTTGAGTTTAACTTTTAAATGCAATAATGTAGGTAGATCATATTACTGTTGGATGAATGCTAAATATACTGTACGTATGTGTCAGGTTTAAAAGAGTCCAAGTATTTAAATAGCCAGTGCCGGCATCTACTAAAAGTATCTCTGCTTAAAGAAAGTTAAAGAATGTCGCTCAGCGAATCGGTATTTCTCCGACTCTGTCTGTACAAGACCGGTTGCGAGTTTTACAAAGCTGATATTTATAACGTGGCTCCCATACATATCCAAACTGCTAATATCAAAGGCCCATGTACAAAGAAGCAACTAACATGGAGGATCTGTAATGATATGGGTATGGCTACAGTATGTAGTGGGATTCCTTAGGTCTTTTGACTGCTCTCCATGGATACATTATGCCCTTTCAGTATACGGCCATTTTACAAGAACAAGTGCACCCTGTGGTACAAATACATGTTTTCACATTTCAGGATGATTACGTCCCCAAACCACTAAATACGTTTAAAAGTGGCGTCATGAACACTATTGACACATTCCAAGTATAACTATACAGCGGGTAAAATAAGTATTAGTACAAGTAGTATTGAACCCATCACCATTTTTCTCAGTAAATACATTTCTAAAGGTGCTATTGACATGACATTTTCACCAGGTTCCACGGGCCTCTTCTATGAACTCTGATCTTTACTTCTTTACATAGACGTTCTATTGGACTCAAGTCAGGTGATTGGCTGGGCCATTCTAGCAGCTTTATTTTCTTCCTCTGAAACCAATTGAGAGTTTCCTTGGCTGCGTGTTCGGGATCATTGTCTTGCTGAAATGTCCACCCTCGTTTCATCTTCATCATTCTGGTAGATGGCAGCAGATTTTTATCAGGAATGTCTCGGTACATTGCTCCATTCATCCTTCCTTCAATTATATGAAGTTTGCCGGTGCCGTATGCTGAAAAACAGCCCCGCACCATGATGTTCCCACCTCCAAACTTCACTGTTGGTCTGGTGTTTTTGGGGTGATGTGCAGTGCCATTTGACCTCCAAACATGGCGTGTATTATGGCATCCAAAGAGTTCAATTTTGGTCTCATCTGACCAGACTATATTCTCCCAGTATTTCACAGGCTTGTCTAAAAGTTGAGCAGCAAACTTTAAACGAGCTTCCACATGCTTTTTCTTCAGCAATGGAGTCTTGCGTGGCGAGCGTGCGTACAGGCCATGGCGATTGAGTGCATTACTTATTGTGTCCTTTGAGACAGTTGTACCTGCTAATTCCAGGTCTTTCTGAAGCTCTCCACAAGTGCTCCTTGGCTCTTGGACAACTCTTCCGATAATTCTTTTCACTCCTCTATCAGAAGTCTTGCGAGGAACACCTGGTCGTGGCTGGTTTATGGTGAAATGATGTTCTTTACACTTCCGGATTATGGCCCGAACAGTGCTCACTGGAACATTCAGAAGTTTAGAAATCCTTCTGTAATCAATGCCATCAGTATGTTTTGCAACAATAAGGTTGCGAAGGTCTTGAGAGAGCTCTTTGCTTTTATCCATCATGAGATGTTTCTTCCGTGACACCTTGGTAATGAGAGACCTTTTTAGAGGCATCAGTTGGGACTGAACCAGCTGATATTAATTTGCAGTGACAAGGGGCAGGATCGCTTTCTAAATTTTCTTCATGTGTTCAATACTTTTTCTCTGTTGTCATTCCATTTTATTACACATAACTTAATTTATGGACATCTCTGGTTTGATTTCTTTGCATGTGTGGATTGCATCGGTTGCTACAGACATCTGGTGAACATTTCATGTCAATAGCACCTTAAGAAATATATTTAGCGAGAAAATTGGTGACATGTTCAATTCTTATTTTATCCGCTGTATGTGAACCTACACACAGCTGGGCCTTGTACATGTATGACAGCATTTCAAGATGGACTAAAGCCCGACTGAATGCACAGGTGTCCATTCCCCTCATTACTGTCCTTTATAGAATGACAGGTATTTTCTTCATTTTGTCCACCCCTGCGTGTCAATGTCAGCTGGAGAAAAAAAGAAACTTGAAATACACTTGAGACTAAAACAACAATGAAGAGAACACATGGAAAGTATGTACCCAAATCTGAACACACACACACACACACACACACACACACACACACACACACACACATC
>CALSCE010010647.1:1420497-1442352 GCA_943593645.1 Bovichtus variegatus
CTTTATAACAACTATTCATTTGTGTGTTCTATTAGGAAAACACAGAAATATTTTTGCATGTATTCAAAGAGGATTAATGGTTCACACTGCGAGCATGACCCTTTGTCGATCCATTGTTCTTGATGAATAAAGTCTACATCACAAACACGCAATGATTCGTGTCTGTAATCCAACCAAACACAATCTCACTATCAGTTCTCCTTATATTCTTGCTGAAATGCCAGAATATGAAGATACTTCATCAGTGGCTATAATAATACCCAAAGAAGTAAAAGAATAATAACAATCAATATCTATTCTACAACACTATCATAATCAACACTTTCTGCTTTAATCTAGGCCTCTTAAAAATGTGAGGAAAAATCATTCCAATTACATTACATTCATACAACGGCAGCATTATTGAGCTGCTTTAGATCGAGAGTGGCATAAATACAGCACCACTATGTGTTTTTCATTAGGGCATTGAGTTTTATAGAAAACACATATTTATTTTATTCAGCCTTATGTTGTATTTTGCAAAGGAATTCAGAATACATTTTTTTTTATTCAGTGCTCAATATTATTTAAGTATAATATATAATATATATATATATATATATATATATATACTACTACTACTACTACTACTATATAATTTCAATTTGATAAGCAGGTCAATAAAGTATGAAAATAAGTAAAAGGTTGTGAAATATAGCACATCAAATAGGCCTCTTGTTTTTCTTTGGCCCTTTAGATTTAGTTAGTCTACAGGAGATTTAAGAAAATAAATTAAAATACTTTACACATCACTTTACCTAAATTCTACGCACTGGTCCTTTAAGTGTACCATGTTAGCTTGAAACAAAAATGGCGCCGTATGCAACATAATATTCCAAAGTCATAGAAAATGTGTTAGCTTTCGCAAAGTAGCTCCAAAAGCGTTAACACATTTATAATCTGGCCATTTGTTTAAAGAGTTTAATTTTTTAAGAAAACATTTTATAGTTCCACTGCGATTTATTTTCGCTTCAAAACCCAATAAAACAAGTTATGCAACACTGAAAAAAATTGGATACGGTCTTACAGAAATCAGCTTTGATTTGAACAGAAATACAGTGAAATTCAGCTTTAATACCAGGATTAAATTCAGTTCCCTGATTTGGCCACTGCAAACAATGAAATTTCAAGTGAGATCAGCCAGAGACAGTTGGGAATCCCGCCCTGCTTCCCACACCCAACTGGCCAGTCAGCGGAGAGCTCTATGTGAGCCGGCCAAGCTGCCAGTATGTCCCTGAGCAACCAGGGGATCCATTGTTGTTTGGGGTCAGGTTACAGCCTCACCACGGGGCCCCACCCTGCTCTCTTGGCAGTTCACTGCTGTTTTGAACAAAGTTGCCTCCTAATGCCAGGTTCCTTGACATGGATATCAAGAGAATCCTTTTGGAGAGAAGGGGAGAGGAATGCCCGGGGAGGAAAAAAAAAAAAAAGCCTCCTACACAACCACCATCTGCCTTAGAGTTGGCTGTGTCTTTTCAGTCAGTCCCTTTGCCACACCAAGTTAATGGGTGAGATTGTGTAACTGCTTTCATCTAGTCAGCTGGGGCTCTAACAGGCAGCGACTGAGCTGCTCAGATCCTCCTCTGAGCCGAGCTTCAAGGGCAGCCATTTTAGGAGCTGACTATGTGCGCTTAGGTGTTTAGCCAGCACACAACATGGACCCACAGATCTGATCCTCTTCCTCAAAGGCAGGCCGCCTGACACTGGAGAGCTGCTGACAGAAATCTATCTGCCAGATGCACGGTACTGTACCCAAGCCCTCTGCCCACACAGCTCAGCAGAAAACATCTCACACTCATGCCAGGCTGACTTTGCCTGGTCATTCCATTTCTCAGGGACATTATCTCTCACATGAAGGGATTTATGGAGAAATGCTAGAGCACCCGTAGAGTAGGTCAGAGCAAGCACCGACACTTTGTGGAGAGAAAATGCCAGCTACGTTCCACAAGAGGGTCCAAAAATGTGAGGCATGTCTCGACTTCTTTATCTCAGAGCTCTAAAACCCTGAGGAGAAGGGGGAAGAGAGAAGCAGAAGGGGACAGCAAGCCTGAAGGGGGTGGGTGGGAGGAGAAGGGAGACAGAGAGAGGTCATGACAGAGCCACCTGGAATACCTTCAGTGGCAAGCAACCGAGGACAAAGCCATCAGACTGGGCTCCCCAGATTCCAAAGTCTACTGACATTTGTTAATCACCAACCGGTCTCTCTGCATCAGTGAGCTCTGCCAGCAGTCACACCCTCTACTCAAACTGGCTGACAGCAGCTGCTCTGTCTGAAAGAGGGCCTTTGAATAAGCCAGCATTAAGCTGATTAGGAGTACAGAGGTTTTGTCCTTAACTGTTGGTGAGCTCTACCATCTCATGCCGTCGGGGAGAGAAAAATATGCCGTGTATTAATATATGGCGAGCATCCGGGCTCCCAATAAGTCATCTGGCAAACAAGACGGGATGTGCCTCTTGTCAACCTGCACACAGTCAATAATTAATGACCCATTGATTGAAAATGACAGCTTGCTTTTTAAAGGAAAAATACAGTGGCAATAACAGAAGGTAGCCAGAGCCATGGACATTGATTTTTTTTTTTTTTTTGGAGAGATGAGATGACAACATCAGAGAAAAATCAATACATTTTTAGTTTCAAGAAACTTATTAAAAAAAAAAAAAAAAAAAAAAAAAAAGGGGCCTGAAAGAAGAGCAAAGGTAAATGTAAAATACTTCAAAGTCTGATCTCTTTCGCCCACATTCTTCGCCAGGTTTATTCAGAAGAGAGAGCAGAAAGATCTCATACAGCAGAAGAGCAGAAAGTGTTGTGTCACAGCACCAGTAAGAATTTGGCCTCTTGCACAAACAGGAGATAGGGCCCTGAAGATCAAGATGGCTACTCCCATCCTCTGATGCCATCAGGCCAGGAGAACTCAACACACTGGATCTGATAGTGTGGTTAACAGTTGCTCATATACAAATAACTCATGCAATAATGGAATACAATATACCACAAACTAAGAGTTGAAACAACACCTCTTAACATGAGTCCAAACAAAAGAAGCAGGATGTTTGCAAGGCTATTGTATTACATTGGTATTTGCGCAGGTGTTTTTCTGTCTACCTGCTCTATATAGACAAATGTGAAGCTGGAAGAGATAAAATCAACTTTGACTCGTTTTGAAAGTATCAAGAATAACTGTTTTATAAAGCAGCAAATTCATGGCAAATCTAAAACTAAAAACCATAGAGAGTAGATAAGAAGTCGACGTAGTGACTGTGACGTCACCCATTAGTTTGTCGACTACTTTTTTGAAGCCTTAACTTTGGCATTTTGGCCGTCGCCATCTTGGTTTTTGCGATGGGTCAATCACAAAGCAGCCACGCCCTTAAGCAGACGCTGCTTTATCATCTATTTTACTGTAAAACTTCGGATTATCAGATTTCTTTTTATCAATTTGGCTCAGAAAACTATTGCAAACTGCCACCAAATGTGTTCAAAAGAAAGATGTATTAGACTTGGCTACAACTCTAAACTTCAGAAGGTAACTTCCAAAAGACCAAACCTGGCTTCAATGTCTAAAAACTTGCCTTCAAAGTCAAGTTTTGGATCTATATAGTAGTAGACTGTTCATATGAATTCAGCCATTGCAGCTCTTTTCTTTGATTACTTTACTATACATTTATAGCAGGCACAAAGACCAGAAGTTTGTTGCACACAACTGTGCACAGACTGCTTCTCTGTGTAAAAACTAATGTTCAGATTCCATGACAGTCTCATCAATGCCAAAATCAGTGCCGTTCCCTTTTCTCAGTATTCCCCTCAGTAGCAGTAGCAATGTGCACCTGTCATTTGGGCACGTTATTCCACTTAAGAGCACTTTCTAGCATGAAATGTGCCAACTTGTGAAAGGATGCTGCAATAGAAAAATCCATTCACGGGTATAATACATCATGTCAAAAAGAGAGAATATGAAAATGAGCAGTTAAATGCATAATGCATAAGTTTTACAATAATAGAACCTAGCTCTTAAAGAGCTTACAGCATCAGGTAGTGCATTTGTATAAAAATTGATGGAACTGAAAAACTTGAAATATAAAGAGGGACAATACTAGCAGCAATGAAAGGCTTTTACTGTGAAGCAGCTGCAGGCATGTCACGCACACTGAAGTAGCGCTTCAGCAAAATGTTTTATTTTCCGATTAATCTACTGAGGATTGTGTCATTCAGTTTACTATCAATTCCTCACATTTGTGAAGGTGGGAACATCAAATATTTGGACGACTTTAACGACTAATCCGACTGTGAAATGAGTTGCAGATTCATTTTCTGTCCATCAACTCAACGATTAATCGACTAATAGTTTCAGCTCTACGCTGAAGCAAACAGTCTAATTATGTTTACATGTCACCTTTGTGTCATCAGGAAGAAGTAACACCACAAGCTGATTGATTTGTTTATGCGTATTAATATTGATCTCATGGCATACAATGTCATATTACCACTGCAAATCCATGAACATAACCCAAAAAAAACAAAACTAATACTTCACTTATATCTTAATTACAATTACCTAAAAAAAAAAAAAAAAGGATTGCATAAGTTGTTCATGTAGTTTTCTTAGTTGTTATTTTTACTTCCTTATTGTACTCATGAATGATTTTAACACATTTGTTTTTAGTTTTAATTCTACTTTATGCTCAGAGACAATGCAGACCTTTTTGATTGTCACACACATCACAATTGTAATTACAGCTTATTATCGATTAGTTCTTCGACAGAAAAATAATTGCGAATTTTTCATGCAGAAATGTATTCTATATCATATTAAACGGAATATCTTTGGGTTTTGAACTGACAAAACAAGACTTTTCAAGACATCATCTTGGACTTGGAGAAACTGGGATAGACATTTTTCACAATTTTGTCATACTTTTTTTTTTTTACATTTTATAGAAATAGACATAATAAAAATAATTGTGAGTTGCAGGCCTATTTGTTATGCATTTGAACGAGGCAATCCTATTAGACCTCAACACAGATGTAGTTGACAAGCACTAGTGCAAAGTAAGCCTATTGTTCAATTACATTTAAATTTGAGTATTGGTCAGATCATCCCTTAATTTCTAATTGGCATTGCAGATTTATTCATTTGATCACCTACTGAGATATTGTCTTCCAATGCTGTGTGCAATCCTGCCCAGCCACCCTTGTATCACACTTTTTGTTGTAAATTTAATACACTTTTAACAGCACAACATGTTTTTCCTGAATGTGAAAAAAAAAAAGTGTCTCTGAATGTACGCAGTGTTTGAAAAATAATGATTGTAGAAATTATTAAATCAAAAATGATCTATTTAAATCTAGTTGCAATTCAGAAAAAATATTATTATTATCATTAGACCAATTTCAAATATGTTTTCCATTATAATTTCATTATTGTATTGACTTATTTATTTAGGATCATACACCATTTTTCATTAAAAGTGAAGTTAAAAATGTTGTTTTCAAACTAAACGACTCACTTCCTTCGTCAAGGAACTAAAAGTGAATTGTGAAGCAAGTGCTTTATGAAAGGATGATATCTTAGTCAAACTCCTGACCTATTAAAGCAATGTTATATATTCTGTTAATTTGATCTAATTATTGCATTGCTCTTGATACATTTACATCAAATACTACTCAAAGACCTCTCGACTGTTTTTCAACAACACCTGTGTTCATGACAGTATGACAGCCTTTCAGTAGCTTTTTATCTGAAGGCTCGAATCATCATCCTGAAATACAACATCTGCTGATGCAAGTATGGGCCAAGTCAAGCAGCAGCAAAACATATTTATTTTGGCACAAAACCTTTAATCATTGCCTTTACCAGATACAACTGAGAGACTTTGAAACCAGAAACAACTGAAATAAGTCTTTGTGAGTATCAAAGTCGAATTATAATTTTTTTTACTGATCCGGCACCTGGTTACGGCATCATTAGGTGTGAGATTTGGAGTGATGATTACAGCTTGTCGATGAGATCCTTCACAACAGTGCTGGCTTACATTTAACTTGCAATATATTACAGTTACAATGTTAGAATATTACAGCGTTTTGTAGACCGACAGTAGTCATTTGGCACAAAAATAAACAAAAATGGAGACTGATATCTAGTTATATAATCATAGAAGATATTCAAATGGACAGACTTCATTTGGTGCCTAATGTACTGATGGACAATTGAAGATATGCTGTTTTATGGAGATGAGAATCCGACCAGACTACAGTTTATTAATCAATTAGTCAATTGTCAAACTGTCCTTTTTCAGGGAAAAATCCTAAACAGTCTCTAGTTTGATGTGATAGAAAACTTTTGGCCGAGCAAAACAAGCAATTTGAATACATCAACTATGGCTTTATAAAATTGTGAATTGTGAGAATGTGTGAATTGTGGGACATATTATAGACCAACACTTAAACAGTTAATTGAGATAATAATTGCCAGATTAAAATCGATGTCAAAGTTAATTATTAGTTGCAGCTCTCGACCAGACTACTGATTTGTGTGAGTTCTCTGCCTGAAAAGCCACACAAAAGTATTTCAACTTCAAAAAAGCAGTTTGTGCAGCACTCACAGTATAACTTAGTCTTTTTAGAGCTACTTCAGGACTATTTCTCACTGTTAATAACACCGAAATGATGTGAGATCTTCATACTCCGAGTCAAATCAAGAAAATTCCAACATGTTGAAGGAAAAGAGGACAGCATGTGGGGCTAAACTTGGTTTTAACAATATTAACTCTTAAAAACAGGCTCAAATCAGATGGAACAGCAAAAGCGTTCAGACTCACTGACTGAGACACAGAAGGTCAGGACAACTGAGTCACTGCTTCCACATCTGTGAGAAACCTCAATATGCCACTTCTATTTGAGCTGTAGCAAAGTCACTTAACTTTAGCATCTTTTTTTAAACCACAAAAAAGTTTGATCTGCAATGACAAGCTATTACACTGCAAACACTATTTTAAGAAACTATTACTTAAGTTCATTTCTAAGCAGAAACCACACTGGTGTAAAGTGGTTCCCATTTTAAACTGATGATTATTTATTTTACCTTTAAAATGTTCAAAGATTGTGTCTATTATAATTTCCCAGAGGCCACAGTGGTGTTTCTATCAGATCATTGATCAGAAAAGCCAAAGATAAATAGTTAACTATCACACCTGCCAAAGAAAAGCAGCTAATCATTATAATTAAGAAGCTGAAACAACAGCCAAAGAGAAAATATTTGGCATTTTTTGGGCAAATAAAATACATTAAACATAAATTTTTTCTTAAATACTATATGAAATGATGTTGTTAACAGTGCTAACAGACACATTTCTGACACAATGCATATTCCTGCTGTGTTATGTACGGTGAGCAGACACACGGCTGCTACAGGCGCTGAAACCACAGCCAAAGGGAAACCAGGAAGCATAATTAACGTTTGGACTGTCGGCTAACATGCAACCATATGTGCATGTGCCTACGTTCTCTTCGGCAAAGTATGCAAACATTCATCAGAGAGAGCAAATTCACATACATGCACCCAGTTAACCAACGCCATCACCACATCAAATACAGATAAAAGGTCTAAATTCCAGCTTCAACTTGTCTTGGATTTTTCATAGCCAGGGTCAAAAAGGACAGAGGGAGTTGTATAATGTACAGACTGTAAAGCCCCCTGAGACAAATCTGTGATTTTTGATTTTGGGCTACATACAGCAAATAAAATTGACTTTACTTGACATGCTTTGGAAGTTATTTTGGGTCAGATTAGGAATGGTGCCCTCAAATAGAAGCCAGCCAAAATAACAGTGATTCTTTGGCCTGCATGCATCTCACACTCTCGTTGGTTCACAGTTGTTTTTTATCTGTCGGCACTGTAGCAGATAACAACACTGGTTCAAAAGAGAAAAGCTGGTCTGACCTGAATGACCTTCCTATTCCAATACTGTGCCGCTGCCTAATCCCTACACAGAAGAATAACATATTGATAGATACAACCACAACACTGCACAGGAGTTTATTATTGTGCTAGCAAGCATGTAAAGTGGAGACACAGCACTGTAGGTAAGTGCTGTGGTTTTGCTCAACGTTTTTCAGGTTTTACAGATTTTCATGAAAAGTTGATCGATTTGAACTTATTTTCATACCGTTGTTATGTCCCCGTATAGCCAACAATGTTGGGCTGCAGCAAGAAGAGTTTACAGTAAACAAAGCTCAGACAATGAATAAATAGGAAGAGTGAACAAGTGAAGAGAACAATAGGGGGAAAAAAAGGCAACGAGGTGCAGATTTTCACAGGAGGGGTGGAACTAATCTCGATAAACAGATATCTGCATATGAATGTAAAATATATAGAAAATGGACAAAAATCTGAGAACTTTTGACCAATCCTGTCTGAGTGGGCTTTAGTTGAATGCAGGTAACCAGCCTGCGTGGGTAAAAAAAAAAAGGCGGAACGCATTGGCCGAACCGATTGGTTCTGAGATTGGGTCGCAGCTGACAGCGTCATTATTAGTCTGTTTATTATTTCTCCAATATGTCAAAACATAGTGACAAATGGCAATCTCTGGTTCTAAAAATCTAATGTGATGTCTTCAAAGTGCATGTTTTGACCAACCGATATTACAAAACCCAAAGATATTCAGTTTACAACCACATAAAATAGAGAAAAGGAGCAAATTCTCACATTTGAGGGGCATTATTAGCCATGGTCAGTCCATCACTTTGGTCCAGACTGCAATATCTCAACAACTAGTGTGTGGATCGCCACAGCATTTGATGTAGATATCCATCTCAGTATCGAGCTCCATGATCCGGCCAACAAAATTAACTTTGGTTTAATAAATAACTAACTTTGGCAAAAACAATGACCCTCCCATCGGCCTTAACTGTAATTTAAGTTTAGTGCTAAATAGCAAAACATTGTACCTGCTAAAGCCATGGCCTGTTAGCATTAGCAGCGTGCGCATGTTAGCATTCAGCACTGTATCGTATCAAAATAGTGTCCAGCAGTTGCAATTTTCTGCCGATCAACTAATTGATTAATCGCCTAATAACACTTAACAAGAGAGATTTAAAGTAAGATAAATAATGAGTGAATAACTTAATAAAATCTGAAAATTAACATCTCTATAGCCCATCACACAATTTCTATAACTGGAACCCCATACGACGTTAGCTAGCAGTGTTAGCCTTCACCTTGGCCTCTAATACCTTGAATATTGTGCATACATATAAACACGTAATCATAATCCACTTTAATCCAGTGAATTTTAAAATTGGAATGGATTTACAACACCACAATCTAACCAGCTGAATATGACAGATAGATATGTGGTTACTGTAGTCTTGACGAGCATATCTGTTTCATTACTACAGCCTTTCAGTGATATGAAGAACAAAGAGCTGGACAGTGACCTCACTCCTCTCTGCCTGTCATCAGAGCTATGAGCTTCCTCAAATGATGTGATCACATGGCGCTGCTTATTTGAGAAAGTCTGAATACACAGAGATGAGACATCGATCGCACCTGGCCAATCAATAAACCAGGCCTTTTGAGGGGTGATGTGAGAAATCAATAATGTTCGGTATAAACGTTTTGTCATAACATTCATCAGACATCTGCTGTAATAGAATAAAAGGGAGGGGAATGGCATGAAATACTACAGAGAAAAAGCAGAATAGAGCTGGAAATACAACTGCAATGTCATCCTACATGTTCCTGTAAACTGCTGGCATACATTTGAACTTACAATATTTTGGATTCTTTTAGGTTTAAATGACATACACACTTGAGGGTACTTTCCAAAATCAGATGATAGTTTTTATAGGTCATGTTTTAGTTTTTATTCTCTGAAGTCAGTATACTGAATAAAAATGGGCAGATTTAAACATTAAGCTAGATCAGCTACACATTCGGATCCTAATTCTGAGACCAATTCATGTTAATAATGAATCAACCAAGCGTCGATGTGTGAAAAGTCCCAAACGTCACAGAGAGGCACAAATCATCAACATTGTCATAAAATAGTGTCAGCCACCTGACTAAAAACACTGGGGTTAATCTGCCCACAAATCTGTTTCAGGAAGCATATGGCATTAAAAAAAAAAGTAGGTCAACCATTAACCAGCTAACACGGCCATGACCAGAAACGATTCTTCTAGCTCTCGTTCATCTTAAATCCATCTCAAATATATGATGTAAAGCAAAATACTCTGCATTAAAGCTTTTACAAATTAAAAAAGGTAAATACAGTTCAACAGACTCGCACACTTTCTGCTACAGCCTCGTGTGGTCTGATATGACCAGGAGTTTATGGTGGCTAATCCTAGCTAATGTTAGCAAGCTTTAGATATGCTAGATATTGCTCGTCATCTCTATTCTCTGCTTGTGCTACTGTTAATATACATTTGAGCATTAACCCTTGGTTAAAGGATCGCTTTAAATGGAGCTAAAAGGGTAAATGATGTAGGACTGCCCCGTTTTTGCTGCACTGGTTTACATTTTACCAGCATTTAAGGTATTAACTTGCTGAAAGTACTTATTTAATATTTAGTTTTAAATTTCATAGATTTTTTTATATGTCTAAGAATATTTTGTTCTGTAGAAAAACACATTTAAATGTATTTTCCTTTTCAGATTTGGTGTTAGAAACTTTTCAGTTACATCATACAGGAAAAACACCTTTTGCTTTTCCGCATATGAAGATTTAGGATAATTCCTTCAACGACGGGGGAAACATTTTTCCCAGAAAACGTCTTATTGTTTTTCAACTTTTCTCTTCCTCTTCTGGCTGTGTAGTGTTACGTACCGTGCCTTATAGTAGGCATTGTTTGACCTGTATTTGATCCACCATTAATCATACATTTAGGAATTAAGATCAAAACAGTCTACCTTGGTTTCGTCAGATCACAAGTTTCATTTCCTGTCATGGGAATGAACCACAAGCTTGCAAAATGAACATGCGCTTTTTGGTGAGAAGTAGTTCTACCACTCAGATCAGACGTGTTAGGAACACATGAAACTCTTGCTGAGTGCATGTTGTGAATAGACTCTATACTGTCCTTTAGATATTTTTAGCTTGCTTTGGGCCTCTTGGTAGATTTTCCTTTAGAGCTTCCTCTTTACATAACCATCCATCATAGCAGGATGACCTGGTCTAGATAAGGTCCTGATGGTGCCATAATTCCTCTTAGACTTGCCTTAAAGTTTGTCTTCAATGTGTTCTGGGAAAAATAAGGGGTCTTAAATCAAATTTTATGTCTTTAAACAGTAACATCTCAACAACAATGTTATGTTGGCTCCTTGCTATCCATGGTTGTCTCTGTAACACGTTGACATTCACTGAAAACCTGGAATTATTTGATCCAATTAGAATCACTTCACATAAGCAAAAGTAGCTCACGTCTTGATTTTCAATGCAACTAACTGAATCTTAGCACAATAACAACCCTGTGTTAGAAGAGGGACTAAAATCGTAGCATTTTGTGTTTAACTTTCTTTATTGGTTACTTTAACTGAATGAAAGGGGGGGAAAGGATTTTTTCAGCGAACATAAAAAAAAAAAAAAAAAACTAAATAAAACAGCTCAGTAATCCCCGATTGTCCTGGAGGACTGGTAAATACAGATGCAGAGCCTTTCACACACACTGCAATCCAGCGAGCTTTGCTGATCTGTCTGCAGCCTGACCTTCACTGGTGTCACATTCAGAGGGCAAAAAAAAAGAAACACCTTCACCGTTGCAAGCCCAGGACACCCTTAAGGATTCTGTGTAAAGGAAAAGATCATATAAGCTTACCACCATCCTATTAAATTGACTGCGTGGCAGGTCTAATGGAACAAAATGAAGCATATTGCTGCCCTTAAAAACTAGTTTACTTATCAACATCATGCTTCAATAATGATTCAACATCAAAGTTAATGCGTCAATGGAAGGATTTTGATCTCTGGACCTCAAAGTATTTTCCCGATTGAGGCCTTCAAGCAAGATCTCACATCAAAAAGAGAGACAGTGAAGCTAAAAGAGAGAGGGAGGAATATGCCATTAGTATGTCTCCCAGTTGCAACACTATGCTAATCCCAGGAAGAGATGATAGTTTTCTATTTTATGTCTGGGTCGTCCATACTGCAAGGTCAGACGGTGCATGTGTCAGCCTGTCCCTGTCTGACAGACGGTTACCTGACATCACCCACAAAGTCAGACGGCCTTTAATACTTAATATCGTTGCACTCACTCTCCTCTTTACATTCTGCCTCTGCAAACCAAGACGCTTCCTCCCTCAATCAAAAGGCTTCCAACTTGCTAATTTGCAAAATGTTTCTCTCTAAAGCTGCACCCAAAAAAAAAAAAGAAAGAAAAAAGGAAAGAAGCTGGCCATCAAGTAACCTTGCTCCAAGGGTAGCCTTTGTGTTTAGCGGATTGTTCCTTCTGAAAAGGGGCACGGCTGCAACACAGAGCACTCAGTAGTAACATTCGCTCTCTTTTGCACAGAAGATAATGACCAAGCAGATTAGGAGGAGACAAGCAATAATGGCCATCTTCGGTGTGTGCTTCTGTCTTCAGGTTGTCATGGTGAAAGCGCACCATAAAAAAATAAAATACTACTCCATTCAAAATGTAGCCGCTTGCAGTCTTTTACATTTCCTGCATTTACCTTTAATCATGAGCCTTCAGAGATATTTATGTGACCTTCAAGCCTGAAATTTTCACAAAGCAACAACAACAGAGGGCTGCTATATCCCTCATCTTCAGCCTGCCGAGTGTGAAGGTTAGATAATGAATACCCTTACATAGTCGCTCTCATCATTCCTGTTAACAAACCCCAAAAAATGAATCTCTGATTTTCTTTTATAGCCACCGTGTGTCTGTTGAATGCAAAAAGCACCAAATGGAAAAATGCAGTTAATAACAGAAGTCAGAACCCAGGAAATCAAGGAGTCGAGGGAGGATAAGAGGTGGAAGCAAGCAGACGTGCATGGTTTGAGTTCTCTGGAAGCTCAACCTTCTTTTAGTACAGTCACCTCACTTGGCTTGCTCTCTCTCGTCTCTCTCTCTCTCCTCTCTCGGGGCTGACAGAATTATCTTCTGCATCAGAGCTGAGGCTGGGCCAACGCTCCACACAGAGGACTCCATTTCACGCAGCCAGCCCCACTGTGGCCAAGGAGACACTGCCAATCACACTGGAGTATCAGTGGCATGGCCGTCCACCATTTTGTGCTCCTCAAGGTCTTTGACTGTCCTGCTCTGCCGAGTGGAGCTGCCTCTGCTCGCTCTGCTATCTCGTTACACAGATGGAAGTGTTTAGCTTTAAGAGCACAGACCTGAGCGAGCAGCTTCCTCTGCTGACTGTCATGGCAGTCAGCAAAAGCAGAAGTGAGATGTGTGGGTTTTTTTGTTCGCTGCAAAAGATGGCCACCTAGAGTGTAGCTCCGCTGTTCTTCACAAGCTGAAGACGTCCTAGAGAGATCTGAGGATTATGCCTCTAAATACGGAGCTTTCAATCACCCTGTCATACAAAACCTTCATGTAAGCTTCTGTGGATAACATCAAATACAGGTGACCTAACACGTTCTACAGTAAACATGTTGTAGTGCTTCTCTGAGATTCTTTTTTTCTGGACTGAAAAGCATAAAAGATAAAACTTGGGGCAACCCCCAGTAACATGATTAAATATTCCATCCAAAAATGATTAAGTGCACTATTTAATTAATAGCCTTAGGCGTGATTATTTTTACAATTTTATATTGGAAGGAATAGGTAGATATATTTGGTTTTTCTCAAGAGGTTTCTTCCCTCGAGCTCGAAAAGAAAAATTCTCAGAAAACGAATTCTATCAAGTACTGTACACAAGTAGGCTACGGCAAAAGAATGGATTTGCTTCTCCACACACACACTACATAAACCATACATGCTCACAGTCAGACATACAGTATGTGGCTGAAGAGTCAGGAAAGTGAATGTCCAAGAAACCAGGAAGTGTTTTTCCACAAAGACAATCACTCCAGGAAACCTTACATTCCACGCGGCCTTGAAGCCCATCTCTCCTTGGAAGCCATTTCCTGACGTACAGTAAATCAATCTGCTGCTGTCTCAAATGAATTCCATATCATCTCAGACAACATAAATGGAAAACTGGGAACACAGACTAAGGTCAGCTCTCGAACCAAGCTCCAATCCAGTAAAGTATATTAGTTGTACGATGTGACTTCCAAAACCATCTTCCACCGAAGGCTCAGACCTCATCTCAATCAAAAGTCTAAAACATTGATGTCAATTCTTGTTTTCGTTTTATCTATTGAAATGCCCGCAGCAGTATCCGATTCCACCAAATCACCCAAAAAAGAAAAAGATTACAAGAAAGGTGCACTGAAGGGTTTCTTGTAAGTGGTGCTCAGTGGACAACTGCCAGAAAACACTGCAATGCTGACTTCCTGACATGGCAGTTACTACAGTTACAGGGAGTGGGTGAGGTTACAAGCTAGTCAGGATGGAGTATTTCAGAGTGACCAAAAGAGGACACAGGAAGCAATAAAAAAAAAATTTAAAAAAAGAGAAGAAAAGTCAAATTGAGTCTGGTTTGCTCGCAGAAACGATGGAGGAAACACAATGTTTATGGGACAGCTTTTTATCAAAGAAGAGAAGAATTGAGGTTTTGCCAAAGCGGCAGCTCAACAAGTTTGAGAAGGGAAAGATGAGAGACCCATCAATATTAACTTACCACTGAGACCTCCTTTCCAAGCTCTTAAATATTTAATCGTCCTTGGACAGCTCTGTTGCTTCGTAGGCCGAGCCAGTGTGGATCCCTTCTACAAGACCACTCCTGTTCCTCCTCAATGCAGGCCTTGTCTGGTGGCACCACACTGCCCAAGGAACGGGCGTCTCCAAAGAATTCAGGATTTTTTTTCCACCACAGGCAGCTTGAGTCTGACAGAGTTGGTTCACTGTGTCTTATAAGAGAAGGACATAAATCCTGAATTTAGTCAGGAAACCCGATGCCGCGTAGATGGCTTCACTTAGCTCACCTTACAAACTGTCTCATCAGCTCGGGCACATTATAGCTGACGTCTTGCATCTATATTTTCTATAAAACTAGCCCCTTAGATAGACACAACTATGAGCTATACTGAGCTACAAGCATGTTTTTCCAGGAGGGGATGGGTGGCGTTGAACTGTTGATGTTCTGATGGAAAGCAGAGAGGAGGAACCAGTTCTGCAGCAGTGTAACGTGGCAACTGACAACAGAAACTGGAATCACACCTCCAGCAAGCCACTTCCTTGTTCCATTTTAGTTCCACACGATGTTGCTTTTTAGTTTTTCAAATAGGCCTAAACCTATTTACACAGCATTGAATTATATAAAAAGGACCCTGGCAGGTTTTTACTGCCACGATGCCATGCCTTCAAATCTAAATCAAACATCTAAAAATCATGAAAGATTTGTTTATCAAGTGAGAAAGGTCAGTAACATGCATGAGAAGATAGTGAGGTTTTTGCTGTGCTGTAATGACTATAGTGTTTTGAATCTGGGGCCTGTGTGTTTCAGCACACTTACAAGGGTAGCAGCAGGGCCCGGCTGCATCTCATGAGCCATGCATCATGTCAAGAAAGCACTCACTGGAGCATTTCAATTTGCTTTTGTGCGTCTCCCTGGCCTTCTTCACTGCCCCAGGTAGAGAAGAATGGAGGAGTGCATCGGCCAATGTGAGTGAGTGAATGGGGGAGAAGGAGGGGAGTGTGTGTGTGTGTGTGTGTGGAGGGGGGGGGGGCGAGAAACACAGACAAAGTATAAGAGTGATGAGCTTCACAACCACTTCCTTCCAGCGTTCAAACCATCACAGAAGTCTCTCTTGTTTAATCCTCTGTCCTCTATGTCGAGCTTTTTAAAGCGTAATCCTGAAATACCTTGCAAAAATCCAGTTATGTAATTTTTTTTTCTAAAAGTATCTACTATAGTTCAGCTCTGCCCTGTCACCTTAAAGCACAACTGCAGTAAAAATGTCAATGACATGTCTTAAGCAGAGGTACGAATTCAACCAGTTTTATTTAGATAGCCTTTGTAGCAAACATGGCCGAAATATTTAGTCAGTCAGAAATTTGCACCATGAAATTACAATTCAAGCTACAAGGGTCAATATGAAAAATGACCGTACCTATAGCTTGCTGCAAAATACTATATTATCCACTTCATTAAATAGCAAATATTATAAAAAGGAGTATGCTTAACAAATTACAGCAACTTTAGAAATATGAAGATGTTAAAGGAAGGGGCGGATCAACAATGTGTTTTGCCTAAAGTTCAAGAAACCATCCAGTCAAACCAAGACCCATGTTGGCTGTTAGTTTAAATGTATTAAACACACATTTTGTTCAAACATATCATGTAAGCAGAATATTAACTGAAATACTTAAGATATTATATCCAATTTAGTCGGGCTGCAATTTATGATTCTTTTCTCGATTAATCTTTTCTGTAAATTTTCCACAGCCCAAGGCCACACATTCAAATGTCATGTTTTGTCTGATTAACAGTATAAAATCCAACGTTATTCAATTCACTAACATATTATATGACAAAGAAAAGCAATGGTTTAACATGATTTCAGTTAGCAATCATATAAAACAGAGAAAAGCAGCAAGTCCTCAATCAAATAACTAATCGACTAATCAATCCAACTCTACAATTTAGACACAAGAAAGAGCCTCAAGATCGGGTAAAAATGCAGGAGACAACTAAGGGCCCTTAGCTTTTCAGTTTTTAAATTACTTTAGTGATGTATATTACCAGACAAATTTGTAATTAATCTAATTACAACACAGTAATTGCCACCCAGAGAACCTGGGGACTTCAGGAGCCTCTGAGAGACTGGGGTCTACTTTGCCCTGTTAGTAATCTGGCCTTGGTTCACTACAACACTACACTATAAAACTACAACGGCAATCTCTGCTACAGGAAAAGCAAACAGCCCTGACCCACATGACCTTAGCTGGTGAGTTGAACTGAAAATCTGAGCACACAGATTAGCGCCTAGTGTAGCAAGAATAAGCTTTACAAGTGAGAAAGAATGTATTGAATCCTTGTGGAAGTTACTACAGCAACTTCAAGTGCACAGAGACAGAAGACAGTGTCAGTATCCCAGAGACAATGTGTGTAGAAAGACACATCACAATCACACCCAGGGTTTAATCCCTGGGCTCATTTGCAGAACATCCACCATCCACCCAGACTATATCCATTGCACACGTCTGTGACACAAATGTGTCGACCGCAGCAGATTCCTGCCCAGCCGTCCTCTATCAGCTCCTCCTTGAGAACCTGTTTGCCCTGCCACGCCAGGGAGAAGGAGCATCGCCACCATTTTGATTGCTCTTCTCAGCCCCAGCATTGTCGCAGCACAGTGTGTCAAGCTCACAGTCTCCTTGTCAGCAGGATTTCACACAGTGGCCAGGGGAACTGCAGAGCGTAGCACAGCCACACACACAGTGACTGCCACAGGAACACACTACAGCTTGAAAACACACCTCCTTCTCTCTCCTGACAGGCTGGTCAGACAGACAGCTTTAGGTTAGAATGTGTGAAAAGTGACCTAAAGCTCTACAGTGGACATGGAAAACATTACAACATAGTGCTTGTTAATGAATGACCATTTGTCCAAATAACTTTAAAAGTATTTTTACTTTACTTAAACAAGCAAACAGATAAGTACAAGCTCTCATATGTGTCAGACAATAAACAGCATGGTCCATTTATGTGACACTCACTCCCGAGACACTCATTTGTCTACAAATTATGAGCAGCACTGAACTTGTGGATTTAAAGCCACCACACGGTGTGTAGACAACAGCAGCTGAACCCTAATTTCACCAAAAACTAATCCAAAACAAAAAAAAACAAGAATCATCTTGAGAACTTACTTTAAGCAACTATCTGCAGCCATCAATTCACTCTATCGCGCACACACAGAATAACGAGAGTGTGTGTGTGTGTGTCTGTGTTGACACCACTTTGTTGAACATTAACTACCTGCGTGGCCAAAACACTGCATTATTCACCATTAAAATTCCTATCTCATCCACGTGTCCCTGAGCCATCACAATCAAAAACATGCACTGTCCAGTGTTACCTCAAAAAAAATCGACCAAAAAAACTAAAGAAATCAAACATATTTACAAGCCAAACTGTGTTTAATCATGCAGAAATGAAAGCAGCAAGTTCATGGAGTTAACCTTGAAAGCCCCACTAAAGCCTCACTTTTCAGAGTTCTTCTGCTTCCTGTAGCAGACTCAACTTCCGAGCTGAAAAAGCAGAAAAAGAAGCAGAAGAAGAGGAAGAAGAAGGAGGAGGAGGAGGAGAAGAGGTTGTGGCCGATCATTTATGAACACAACCTTTGTTCTGGCGTGAGGGATCCTGCCTGTCTGACTCCAGGGCTCTCCTTGGAGTCTCATCTGCTTTCCTCCATTTTATGGTGAAGCCCTACTAGTATGACATACCTGACAGCAAACAGGCATCCAAACAGTGCAGGGGACAAGCGGGTAACAGTGTAGCAATAAGAGCAGAAACAAAACATTAGAATACAAATATATAAAAGCCACCATTTCACCACCATCAAGAGATATCTAGCTCCAACCCTGTGGAAAACCGACTCAAAAATCGCCACCAGATAAGGTTTCTTTTTTTAAATTGAGAGGAGCAGGGGAGGGGGGGAGAGCACATATAGCTTCCTCACACTGGACATGGCTTTCATAGTGTGTGAGTGTGTGTGTGCCTGGACCAGCGGCTATGCCAGCTCCTCTGTGTCGCTAATGGAGGCTGGTTGGGAGAGGAGAGCAATCCGGTGCAATGGCTTCTCCATGAAGCTAACGCGCAACAACACGCACGGCCGGAGAGGGGACGCACAGTCGGGGCCAATAATTCCCCTGACCAGACATGTCAGAATAACAAAACACTCCGCTCCGGTGCTGCTGAAACACGCAGGCGACACTCTTTACACCGCCGCGTCCATTTCCTTGTGTCACTTTGACAACAAACCGAGAGGCGACATAGCGAGGAAGCGGTATGTTGGTTAGGATATTAACTGGGAAGCGAGAAGACCCACTTGACTTTGGCTGCATGGGTGCAAGCCGGAGCGCCCACCCGACTAAAATCTCGCCCCGGCTTCCTCTCCCAAGTCGGCTGGACCTGGACTAAAAGGAGAAAAGGTGGTGGAGGGGGGCGATCAGCTCTTTCCAGGTCATTCACGAGGCGCTCTCCAAATTATATCCCATGATCTACCATACCGACGTTCTCGCAGACCTTGAAAGCCCAGCCGAAATCTTGGCGAAACTGGAAATATAGTGCAAGAGGAAAAAACTCACTGGTACAATCTTCTCCTCAAGCGATCCTCCCAAAAGTTGTCCTCGTATTTCATGCGTGCGCCCGGTCGGTCTAATGGATGATCGCCATCTTTCCTGCTTCTCCTTTGCTGCAGCTGCAGATGACCTGAGATCCGTCTGTCTCTGAATAATGAGCAACCACACAGACAAGGAAGACAATCTGCAAAGCAGGCTACACAAAGAAGTTTGGGAGACTAGCAAGCACCAGAGGGTGCACAAGAGTTTACGATGAGACGAGGGAGCATCAGCAGGATGGACAACGTCTATGTCTGAGAAGCTCATCCTTCATCTAGACTGAAGTCAGATAGTCTGCAAAGCCTTATCAGCGGCTCAGACCACCACCAGATACATGCGGGCTCCGTGAATTTTATGTAGGCTTTCCATACTGTGTCTGCCACGTCATGGGGTTATCTGCAGTTCACTTTGGTGGTGATGATGCTGCTTCACACTTCAACCATACAGACAGACAGACAGGATATATATAGATAGTTAGATGCGTTTTTAATTTACAGTTGATACGCATCCCACTTTTATAAAAAAAAAAAATAAGTATATCAAAATACGTTCATAATCAAATAAATGCATATATTAAAAACAAATGCCAGTCCCGTTCAACACTGCCCCAAAGGTTGATCACCATTATTTAAATAAAAAGAATCCAAACAATACATTTGACATTAAAGTGTTAATTCATTCTGTCACTCATTCAGAATAAGAATATGGCCGGTGCGTTGCAGTATGTTGTCATTACACCGTTGCTGTAAAGTGGATATGATGCTGCTGCAGGCTGCTGCTCTGTCCACCAGCTGCTAACAAAGAGGGAGCCCAAGACAAAAGGTGCAGGGTCCTGCTCAGATGTATGTCAGTGTAAGGATGGGTGCGTGGGAGGGGGTTGAGCGGCAAGAAGGGGGCACGCATGGGAGGGTGGGTAGTGAGGAGAAGAGTCTACCTTGCATGATTGAGCGACCATTATGTCCTCTTAGAACGTTTATGTGCCTTGATGGCTTTTGATGAATATAATTTAAAGTGTTAGTTGTGACCGTGAGTGATGCACTTAAATATATTCAGATTATTTACACAGTGTAAGGGTTCACATAACTGCACTGTAAGATGTTTTTGATACGATGACAATTTCATAAGAAAGGTAGTTCTTTTGTCAAGAGCACTTATCTTCACACATTTAAACTATCTTAAGCCTTAAGATTCGAATGCCTTCAGTGATGTAAAGCTGGATTTAAATTTTTTTCTAAAACTGACCTTAGTTGATCTTAAATTCTTGCAGCTGAATGAATCATGCACGGTTTCAATTTCACAATAAAACCCTCATTTAAGTGAATGTTACATTGGGCCTAGGGTGTATTTATTTATCTTTCAGAAAAATGATGATAAAACACTGCTCATACATATATTTATGTAAATGCCAGTATGTTTATTTTAAATACTCTTTCATAGTAATTACTGTGATCTGTACGATACACTGCTGTGCTAGTGAGATGCAGTGTGTTTTTATTTTGTCTTCTGCCAACAGTAGATTGCAATAACAACATCTGCCCTCATTATAACAAATGCAAGTTTATATTAATTCAGAAAAACTTGTTTGAATCCCAGAAACTTCTTTTTCTTACCTGATAATCCTGTCTGTGAAACCTGAAAAACCTCAGTCACAAATCCTGTGAGGGGGCTCGCTAGTGATTGTTTGCTGATTTAAAGGCAGAGACACAGAGAGGAATCAAATTTGTGTAAGATACAGACGTAGTTAATCATGTTTGACAAGTGTTGGTGTTGCCTCTTGCAAGATTCGGATATGAATTATGGATTGTGGAATACATTTTTTTTGTTGAATTTAATAGAAAGCTTTAGATAAGAAATGATATTCAGTCAGTCTTCGTATCGCCGACCCCCTATCCGTGTCACCATTGCTAATACAAGTGCTAGATTCTCCACAATGCTATTAATCAGTGTGATGCAAACAGTGTCTAAAATATGTGACACCTTGGGATCTGCATCATGTGAGAATATGAATTATATAATGTGCTGTTAAGCATAAGGTGACAGATGGAAACAGGAATGAGCCTTTTTTTTTTCTTCTTATAAATACAGGTCTATAATGCCAGTTCTCCTGTTGCAGTGACGTAAATAGCCCCATGTATTTCCAAAACACTGTGGCAAATGATCACTTGGCCCAAAAATGACTTCCTCCTCCTTCAGGTTTACCTCTCGTGCCCTTTTCTTCGTCCGTGCTTCTTTTTTTCCTTTCTAATCAGAGCATCTTTGAGAAATTTTAAAACACACAATAAATACCTGTAATATTTATGCCAATTACATTTTTGATGTCTCAACAGATCCTTGAAGGAATGTCTCCAGAGGAACGACGTGTGAAATACACACACACACACACACACACACACACACACACACACACACACACA
>CALSCE010010647.1:1442362-1517362 GCA_943593645.1 Bovichtus variegatus
ACACACACACACACACACACACACACACACACACACACACACACACACAGGCGCACACACGCACGCACGCACACACACACACATTGTGTTGACAGTGCGTCCTGTGGGTGCCAGGTAGCAGCCGGGGTTTATCATGCTGCTTGGACATATGGTTGCTGCGGCAAATCTGATTAATATGGGATGGCCAGGAGTCCAGCGTACAGCAGAGGACAGACTGCACCAGGACATCCCCACTGGTCCGGCCTCCCCCGCACACCATGCCAGGCCTCCATCCAGCATGGCTAAAAACAGACCAGTCGTCAGGGATTCAGATGGTCTAAGCGGTGGGAGAGCGGGAGGAGTGGGGGGGCTGTACAGATTTAGAAGGTGACCAATGACTTTTTGGAAAAAAATTAAAATTATAATAATAATAATAATGATAAAGAAAGACAGACAGAAAGAAAAAATAGGGGGAAAAAAAGAAAAATATATATCATCATAATAATAATAATAACAGCAGTAGTTGATTAGGAACATTAAATAACGGAGAAATAATAAATAAATAAATTTAAAAAAAAATCTAATCAAATCCATGCAAATATTATTCCTTATTAAAAACAAGCATCTCTAGTTAATAATTTCTTCAAGTTTTTGCAAATAAAAATGATTAAATAAGTGTAACCCGAGAGGTGAATTAAAATGTGGATCTTCCCTTGCTGCATACTCTCCTGTATGCGCGTGAGAACTCAAATGCACCTCTTTGAAAAGTTCCCAGGACTGGAATTAAGACACAGCAGAGTCCTGTATGGGTCAGCGAACATTACGAGAGGTCCACCGTGTGTGCCAGCAGAGAGGGAACAGAGGAGATAAAACGATTTTCGCCCTGATAATGTGAGTTTTCATAGAGCTTCAACTACCAGTCTGATTGTGCTGATTTCATCTCTCTCACTTTTCTCCCTCATAAAACACAGACAACTCCATACATATGCAATGAACACACACACATACATATGAATTGTGTGCGCTAGTTTAATTCTGATTCAGCTTTTATACCATCAAGAAAGACAGACAAGCAGCATGAAGGGATTCCTCCAATAGTTAGACAGATTTTGACATGTCTTCTTAATTTAAATGGGTGTTTTTATGAGATTATGATGAAAGAAATGGCAACACATATTATTGTTTCTTTCATCAGTATCCAAACCATCTCCCCAGAATTGCCTTTTCTCCAAAAATCACACTGCAGTATGAGAGATCACTTGAATAACAAAACACAAGTATAACAATGTGCATAAAAATGGAAATAAAACCCTTGTCTGCTGCCTGCGAGGACTTTCAGACGGAGATGTTACATCCAGCAAATTGTCATGGCATGTGCCTAAATGGAGAAACGATCATGAATTATTAATGCTTCAATTACTATTTCATTTAGATAAGGCCTTTAACTCTCTAGAAATGCTTCATAAATGTCTTCATGTCTTCAGGATTACCAGAAATGGTTGTTCAGGCGTCTGTACTGTTAAACAGACTTTGATCTGGCCTGTTGTGCGTTAAATTTGCATGTTTGCATGTTCTCCTTTTGCTCACATGGCTTTCCTCTGTGTGTTCAACTGTCTTCCAGCTGTTTAAATATGCAAATCAGGTGAATTTGAGGCCCTAAGTTGATCAAAAATGTGTGTTTGTTTGTGTTTATCCTGCAAACTAGTGACCTGGTTATCATGTTTCTTTGCCGTCTTCACAATGCATGGTGGGTCCAGCTCCCCACGACTCTGAACAGGAATATGCAAATATGAACAATGAAAGGTATGAGAATCTGTAAATATGTTCTACGAAAAGACTTATGAGCTGAATCTGAGGGTCCTAGAAAGAAAACCCTGTTCAGTCAGGTTTCTCTGAGCCTTTATTTATTGGATTTTTGTACCTCTTGTAGTTTGAAGTGAAATTTTACTCCTTTTTACTACTTACAAAAGAGAACAGGCAGTACAATCATTACAGTGCACTTACAGAACATATCAAAATAGCACAATGAACAATACATATACCTGCTGTGTAATCTAAATGCAATTTTCAGCTGTCTGAACTTCAATGCTGTTTTGAATGAGAGCACTTTATGTATTTTGTGGAGCACAACAATTTGTGGCAGACAAAACAAGGGACTGAGCGTGAGCGTTTTATTTTTACTTTCAAGACTCAGAAACGCTGCTGTTTCCCTTAAAAATCATCCTTTTTATAGAGTATCTTCACTTATTAAGAGCAAATTGATACAAATTGTTTAATCCGAAGACAACGGAAAAAAACATTTTATGACATTACAATTCTTTTCCAATGACCTTCAGCAAAAAAACAAATATGCATTTTCACTTACTTCAATTAGCACCTAACAAATGCAACGCCTCCATTCACATACACATCAAGGTAGATAAAAGTCATTTCAACACTTGAGCCTTTGATGCAGTCTTGCATGTACAGTTTGTAAGAAACTCCCTGGTGTCACAGAAATGGCCGACACATGACAGAACCAACATGGCTTTGGTTGCCAGAAAAATGTTGCCCAGTGATTTGCATGTAGTCCAAAGCTCATTTAGCTATCATATTCTAATCTGTAGATGTTGTCACTGTATCACCTTTCTAAAGGGCTGAATGATTGCGCTGCCACTCCTGCTTATGTCTCGTCTCCCTCAAGGCCGTGACTGCTTCTCTGGTGCTTATAGTACAGATGGTGTGTAGGAGCAATCTGTACATTTGGACTGTATGCAGACAAATGGGTATGTTTGGATGCTTTTTATTTTTCTCCGATCACAAACATGTCAATAAAAGACAGTAACAATAGCTGATGCTAGTAATGTATGTCAGTACTGGCTCTGAATTTTATAATTAAGCCATGCGTACTCTCTCACATCATGCTGGAATACGCTAATATTCATTTTAAAACAACTCATTTAACAGCCATGCTAGAGGCTCTGTGAGGCTACACTGAAATAAAGCTGAAAGATAACGCCATCGTGGCAACATGCCCACACAATGGTAACATGCTGATGTTAAGCATAATATTATGCATACTGTTTACCATATTTACAATGTCAGTATGTTTACATTTTCTAATTAGCATTGAATACAAAGTAAAGCTGTGGGTGATGGGAATATCAGTAGTTTTGCAGGTATTTGGTCATAAACCAAAATATTCAAGACCTGGGGATTGTGCTAGACAGCAAGTTAAGGGACCATTAAAGTTATTACATATCATCCAGAGGGACATATGAACATCCCTAACACATGTCATTACTATTTAGCCAATAGTTGTTCCGATATTTCATTCAAAACCACACATGTCAACCTCATGGTGACCTCATGAAGTCATTAGGTTACATTGTCTGGGAAGCATGACTATCTGTACAGAATTATGTGCCAGTCCATCTTGTAGACGTTGAGATATTTCACTGGATGAGTGAAAACCTTGACCTATTGGTGCTGCTAGATGAAAAGTCAGGTGATCACCAAAGTCATTAGGATAAATCCTCTGAGAACCATGAACATCTATACAACATTTTATGGCAAGGTGGTGGACTGACAGACCAACCGACATCCCCATCTCTAGAGCCATACGTAGCACTTACTACTAAGTGAGTACTACTACTTACTTTGTTTGCCTTTTATCTTCTGTATTCAGTTTCCTGCAGTTGAAAATATACAGTTGGCCTACAGTACTTCACTGTATGGAAAGACGCCGTTCTCTGCAGATTTAATTTATAAATAAAGTGCTTTGCCATATGTTTTTGCACAATAGAAATAACATAGCGTGTGCACATATGTGTGTTTCTCTGTGTGCTGGCGGATAATTTCTCATTGTGGAGATTTTTATTGCTTTCAAGTCCTCATTCCCTGACCTCAGAGAAGTGATTGCCTCTGATAATGCCATTAACTACTGCCCTGCAATTCTCTGGGGCGCAGTCAAAAGAATGAGAATAGAAAATACTTTTATTTCTGAGAGATGAGTGTTTCTCAGCTCTGATTTATCAAAGGGCAAAAATTGACACATTTTATTTGCTTCTAACTAACTGAATCATACATCGATCACTCCTCACCTACTAAGCCTTTCATTTGTATGCCAGTGGCTGAGGTAGAGAAAGATGGTGAAATAAATACGCAGTAACAAATTACACTCTTTTGTTAAAAAAAAAACATAGGCCTTTTTTTTTCTATGTTTATTGTTGTAAACAGCAATAGAATGGAGCATGATAATGATCTGAGGCTTTTGTGTTTGGTATAATAGAAAGAAGATACAAGTTTTCTCAAACCGAGTTTATTATTTGATATTTTAATATTTCTTCTCTATTGATATAGTAGTATACTTGAGTATGTATGATAGTTTGCACACAATGTGGTAACATTATTTGTTTAGTTTGTGTGCAAACGTTTATTTAGTTTGAATATTTTGTTTTTTTTACATTTTAGCCATGCTAGCATCTGGGGATGGCTATGTCAGTCAGTTGGTCCGACACTTTGGTCCAGACTGAAACATCTCAACAACTATTGGATGGATTGCCAAAGAATTTGGTCGAGACATTGATGTTCCCCTCAGGATGAAATGTAATAACTTTGGTGATCCTCTGGCCTTTCATCCAGCACCACCACCAGGTCAACATTTTTAAAAACAATGACGTGGTACACATTTGACCTTCTTAGCATCAACCTGTTAGCATTGCCATGGTTAGCATTTAGCTCAAAGCACCTTTGTAGTACAGCCTCACAAAACCACTAGCATGGCTGTAGACTCCTGGTCTTATCAAATGCGGTTTTGTGTAAAGCACTTTGAGCTGTATCTTGTGAATACAAGGTGCTGTGCATGTCAAGCTTACGTATTTGAATTTGTATCTCATAGTTTCGACTGAACCATCTGATTCTCCTCTTTCACGTCTCTCCCTCCGTCCTTTTATCTTTGTTTCTGTCTGCAGGCGGTATCCAAGGTGCCCAGTCTTTATCCCCATCTATGTAACAATAAATCTGCTCTGCCACAAGAACTAAAAAGTCCCCAGGTGAGAGCTGTGCAAGGAGGCCCTCCTATCAGGGAACAGCCAAGCATACAGTGGACAGTGGCATCTCTGGGATTAAAAACTGCTGCATCCACTGTTACCCTGGCCCATTGACGGATGAATAAAGCCTTGGACTTCACCTTATTGAAAGAAGGAGAGGGCGCCCGGGGAGCCATGAAATCCATAGACCCTTCTTTAAATGGGTTTGTAAGAGGCTTCCGCCTAGCAAACCACGGCTGAAAGAGCCCATTAAATAAAGCTCCTCAGCAAGGAGCTGGGGCAGATTCATCAGAGAGGAGAAGGCAAAGATAATGATAGCTCATGGCCAGATGTGAGACGGTGGCTTCACTCGCATGTCATGTGGGACCATGTCAATAACAACAACAACAACGGACAAACAAACAGTCCTTTCTCACTTACTGTGAGACGTCTCTCCTTGGGGATTGTGTCTTGGAAAAGCAACTACATGTGGGCAGACTCATCAAAATATAATGTACACGCACGTTTGTGAAGGAAAACACGAGTTAATTTGCCCCCAGGATGAACCATTTTCTTACTTAAGCATTCTCACAATCTTGTATTAACCACCTTCATCTTATTTCATAGCAGATCTTAGGCCACTGGGCTGGATGTGAGTGCTGCAGAGCACCACCTACAGCATATGCTCCGTCATTTTTACATCTAGCTGTGGATTAAGAATCAGGGTGGGGACATTAGCCCACCTTCTTTCTCCCTTGGTGGTTTGGCGAGACCTTCACAGCGAGAGAAGGTGGAATGCAGCCTGGGCAGATTTGAATATCAATGTGGTCAGATAGAATGGAAAGGTGCTGGAAGGAGGAAGGAAGGAAGGCTGAGGAGGACCTCTGGCAGGAGGGAGAGAGAGATTTGTCATTTGCTCTCCGTTCCACCTGCTCCCCTGTCATGCATCCTGCCGGGGGGGAAATACACCCTGATGTCTGAGGGAGACAGAGGGAAAAGGATGAGTGAGGTGGCGGGGTGGAGGGCTCGGGGAAAGCAAATAGAGGAGGGGAAGAGATGGACAGGATTGAGAAGGAGACAAAGGAAAGCAAGATAGAAAAAAGGAAACACAGAGTTAAAGAAAAAAAGGAAGGAAATATATGCATACCGTTGCGTATTTGAGGTGCCAAGTCCTGAAATGCAAGAGCTAACTACAGGGGCTGGCAGGTATGCAAATAGGAAGATGTACCAGTGCGCCACCAGATTACTTTTCCTGCATTTGCTATTCATATATTTGCAAGGTGACTCACTTCAGACAAAGCAGGTGATCAAGAGCTCTTTCCTTTTTCCCTCTCCCTTTTCTTCTTCTCTCTTCTTCCACATCTGAATAGCAAGGAGCAGAGGAGAGCAGGCAAGGTTGAGCCAGTGATGGATCCACTGGCTCAGCAGAAGTCATAAGCCTTGCAAATGCTGCAGCCCACAATTGCATGCCCGCAGATTTGATATGTATTCCGTCAGCAAACCCCATTTAATCCATTTTGCTGTCAGCTCCCCTTAAAAGCATCTTGACTAATATAGGGAGAGTTTAGAGTGCAGCAGAGACAAACAAGACACCAACATGCATAGCTAACAATCACACCTGAGAAACATTTGAAATGTTCATCTTTTCACTTTGCTTCTCCTGACCACGTCTCTTTTGCTGTCGCTATCTATCAGAGATTCACGTTTATTTGCGGGCTCACTTTCCATTCCACTGACATCTCCATTGACTGATTGCACAGAGTTAACATTCGCTAAAATGCTTTCGGCGACAAAAGCCCACGTTGCTAATGGGCTTTAAGTTCCCTACTTAAAAATGTTGACCTGCCTCTTGCTATTCGCTTAATGAACTCCTAGTGAAGCAGAGCTAGGCTGCCTCTGCACACATGTATTTAATCTTATCTGTTTCTAGATCTGTGTCTTTCAGTGTCATGTATTACTTAAGTCTTTTGAAATCGTTACTGATCCCATCATCAGTGCGATCACTCCGGTCCTTCCACATCCTCTGTAGGTCCTGTCTCAGCCCCGGCTTCTTATATTTCTTCTACTGGATGTTTCTGCCTCTTGGGACCGCCACATGTATTTCCACTGCTGTATCTTCTTCCTTGTCCATTACTGCGCTGACCGGTTGTGTGGCCACGACTCATTTATCTTACTGGATCTGAAAGTCCCAGAGGATCCAAGCAATGCTATTTTCAACCCTTTGTGGTGTCTCTCTCACGGCACTTTTGTTGATGCAGCCACAATGGCAGGTCGTATTAATCTGGTTGTATCATGTGTTAGCCTTAAAAGAGGTTTAACTTCGAGTTTGTCTTCTTTTTTTTCAAATGACATTATTGCTGCTTTTTTTTTGTGTGTGGATAGTGATAACTTGGAGAGAGAGGGGATGACATGCAACAAAGGGCCTGGTCTGGGATCAAACCCGTGCCGCTGCTGTAAGGACTCAGCCTTGATACATGGTGCACACGCTCTACTAGGTGAGCGCACCTTTGATTTTGACTTTTGACTGACCTTAATATCTGTCGCAATAATATTTGAGCTTTTTAGGCAATGTGAGACAGCTAACAGTGTTTCACAATGACAAAGTGTCTACAAAAGGCTGCACTTTGAGCTAAATGCTAACCTCTGCATGCTAACACGCTCACAGTGACGACGCTAAAATGTTCGGCAGCTTAGTTTTTGCATATAAGCCTAATTAGTTTAATTTAATTTGCTTTGGTGAAATCTGAGATGAGTTCTTCCCTCCAGTTCTATTTGATTCAAAGGGAAAGTACTACAATAACATTTCATTTATAAGATCATGAATTCATAACATTCTACCGTCATATTAGAATGACTACTGCACAAAAACAGGAGATCTCTGATGCACACAGCGCTAAAAGATGCCACACTCTCTCTCCAAGGTCACACTTCATCTCTCCACCAAGGCTGTCATGCAATCACGAGAAATAAATGAAAAGCATCCTGAGGGGGGAAACCACAACAAACACTGGGCTTCTGTGGTCCTCTGAAATCCCACAAAGGAGATTTTGAAAAAAGAACCATTATGTTTCATAAATCATAATATTCTTTGTTATCATATATCATTTTTATTTCTACTCTTGTCTAAGAAAACCGGCGATCGTGTTTAGAAATGTCCATGTCGGTTCAAGATGATAGACCCAATATTTGTGAAATTCATTTGGAATTTGGAATTTTTCCTTTAGGTCAAATCTCGGGAATGAAATCCAAGACTCCAGGCAATATAGTGACCTATATTTCTTAGAGTGGCCAGTTCCCTCACATGACTTGGGCGTTTCACTTCACCCAGTTCTGGGTAATGCTCTTTTTTCCTGATCTCTAACACTATCTCTGATCTTGCAATATGTTTAAATATGAAACAAACCAGGAGTGAACTGCACTGTGTGGGATGTTATAAAAAGCAGAATGGATGTAGCAACTCAGAAAGAAATTGTTTTAGCCAGGCAATAGAAAGAATGATATTACTTAAGAATGATTTTGTATGTAATATACAGAAATACTATTCTCAACTGTTGGGAAGTAAGGATTAATTGCCAAGAATATAATGTGTTGTCAATAGACAAATTTTTGGCACATTTTCTCTGTAAGTGATGGAGACGAAAAAAATGTCTATATCATTTGTAAAAATTGCAGTGTATAACAATTAACTGGTGATATTTGAGGTGTCCAGAATGTGTGACAATTTCATTTCTCTCTCAAAAATGAACAACCTAGATGGATATTTGAATAATCCAATATTCTCTCCATAACTTCAGGATAATTAAAGAACACTCCGCAAAAAAATGATAATGATAACCAGTGGCTTTGTTATGTTGTTGAGTGGTTGTCAATAAAAAGTTATGCAAAAAGCAGGTATGAAATATTAAAGCCGGGGCGTTACTCCAGGAAGCACAGAAGAAGTTGTCGGCATTTAATTTCACTTCTTTGTGGAGATTTCTTCCTGAGACTGTCGGCGGCGTCAGCAGATTCTCGCCGCTGGCACGAAATTCATGGGACAAGTGTCCATGTCAGCACTTTCTGCCCCCTCAGCCGGTGTATGAAAGGACATCACACTTGTCAGCTGCGGTAAGCCCAAATCATAAGGACAAATAAAATGGTGTGTCTGTGAGTGGGGCTTTTCAAAGAGCATGTCCTTTTGGCTGAACGATATGATAACTTCTATGGGATTCTCACATGGGCTGACAGATCATGTAGCTCCTCTCTATGTGTGCGTGTGTGTGTGTAAAGTCTGTGAGCAAGCGTGAGGATGTCAGTGTGTGCACGTTGGCCCGTTTGTGCGTTTGCTGTTTTGTTCTATAGTGTGCAGGCATGTATTTGTGTAATCTCTGCATGCTTGTTACACCTTGAAGTTGAACTGAATTTGAATCTGAAGTATAAACTAAAGTTTAAAGATACTGCAGCTATTGTGTATATTCTTCCATTTGTCACAAAAGGATAACACGTATTTGTGGAAGCAGTGTCTGTAGCAGATCAACTTCTGTGCACTACTACCTGGAGCACATCGCACAAGCATACGAATGTTGATGTTTTTTCCTCTTTTTCAACAGGCACACGTAACGTTTTTTGTGTTGATTGTGATTCAATCGATATGCAACTTTACAACACTCAACATTTGTCAGGAGCCATTGTGCTGTTCAGTGTTTGTGTGTTTGTTTCGTATTGTAAAAAGGACGGAGTGTCCGGGTAGTATCAGCTTTCTCTCTTTCCTGCGACCACCACACACTCTGTGACACACTGTGATTTAAATCACAATGCAGAGTAATAGGGGGCAGAGCTGGATCAATAAGTCCACTATATTGATCAATATCAGCTTGTTGCAGATGTACCAGTATGGGTGTGTATGTCAGTCAATAAGTAACAGTAAATTGCAATGCAGAAAGGTAGGATTGAAGTAAAACAGTGCCACCGTTAACTAGTTTAACTAGTTAAAGCGATCAGCTCAGTGTCTTGGTCACAATAAAAAAGGATCCGTATCGAGATGTTTTTCACGTTACTGGTGCATTGCCCATTCAAAACGCGCCTCCAGTGTTGCTACTTGCAGCTTTCTGGAGCTCCGCACATACAAACAACTTCACACTCGACACTGTGCTTCCTTAGGTCCTCAGCAATACAACCACCAAGTGTGAAGTCCAACGGATGAACGGCTGTCGACAAAATCGGGACAGACATATATACATAGAGACTTGTTCCAGTTTAGTTGGATGTGTATAAAATATATTTAAAAAAAAAAAAGCAAATATATATCATTATCAGAATCAAAAATATGTCATCCGTTGGGCTTTTGGAGAGTCCTGAAATCACAAACAATGGCAGCCTCTCACCTGGAATTCAAGACTTTTTAGTCACACATAATGCACCAATCAAATTACCACTATCAGTTAAGACACTCCTCCTGGAGAACACTAATGTAGGGGGTGCTATTGCTGAAGAAAAGTAAAAAAAATATACATTTTCTTTTGTTAATGACAATTTTAATCGGGTACATAAGTAAAAAAAAAAATCAAGGATATACTGTATATTATATATTCGGATGTTATATGTTAGTTTGACCTTAATATAAGGTGTTAACACCCTTCATGAACCTTTCTCATGCTGCCATTGACACACTCTGTGCTACTTTGTGAGTGAGTGTGAGGTGAGTCAGGTTAGGCATTAGTAGCTGGTAGGTGTGGATTAAGGTTTCTGCTCATTAGACAGAGGTAGCAGAGCTATAATCCACATCCTCCCTCACAGCATATACTGTGTACGCACACACGTAAGCCTATACAGTACAAACGCAAAGAAAGAAACACCCAGCTCAATTCATTAAAAGTTTACATTCATTCCTTTTACATGTACAAATGGCAGGAGCTTCTCAGCCTTTCAGGTTTTACGCAGAGCTGCTGATGTAACTGGGTGGAAATGACAGCAGGGTTGCAGCAGGTATATAGGTTAAGGTTTTATCTGAGAAAACTGTGGGAATGGCGGTGACGTTGCAGCAGCAGAATCGGGATTATGTCTGCGGTCTTTTTCTGCGGCTTCTGAATCAGTGAGATGGAGTTGAAGCAGAGGTCTGCAAAAGTTTAATCCCCACCAGGGGGTCATTACCAAGTTATTGATCTGACGACCGGCCGTGCTGAATGTCAGAGGTCATACAAAGGGCAAAACTAGGGCACAATCCATAAGCACTGATCAGCGTTTATTATTGTGTCACCTTCATAAGGCAGTGCTTGTATGACTCTGAAAACAACATATTCTGATTTTTTTGTCACTACAGATGAAAAATCTCTTACATAATTGAGTGAGTTGGACCATAAAAATGAGAGGCTTATCTCTATGATTATTGTAGGTAACCAATACTTTGAAGGATGGTAACAAAGTCCACACTTTACTTAAAGCCTCATCTTTGCATTAGAGACTTACTCTATGCATAATATACAGGAATAACACACACATGTTGCACACATTCTGAAATCTATTTTCCTGACTGCAGTCATCTAGTATTAAATGGAGCAGGCAAAGAACAACATTATTTTGGCTCATCTCTTTCTATATTAACATTTCTATCTCTTTTTTTACACTTGCGTGCCACAGCGACATATTTCTTTACAATTTCACCAAACCTTTCAGGTTAATTCATTCCCATTAATCCCATAGAAATACCTCCAGAGACATCTAATTCAGTTTGTTAAGCCGTTCCATGAATGAATCAGCAAAGTTGCATCCAAATCTGCATTTTTCCATTGTATTTGTTTGTTTATACGAATACACATTTAGAAAAACACTTAAAAGAGCGACACATTTCCTCCCCCCTTTACGGTAATGAATTGAATGAAAATAAAAATAAATCGGTTGCTAAATAACCACGATTTCTAAGTTGTCAGTGAACACCAGTTCCAAAATCCCGTTTGAATTTTAGTACTGCTTTTCTTAAAAGGGAACCTTGTGCATCGCCACAGTGAACAGTATGTTTACAATTCCCACAAAGTGTTATGAAGATAAAGTGTGATTATATGTGTTGCAGTGCTGTATGGTATTGATTTTAAAGGTGTGTGGGGAACAGGCTTTTGTTTTAGTTCCCTTTAATGATCTGTTTTATAAAATGTGTGGAGTAAAACTTTAAAGGACTTTCCTGAAAGTCTATTACATATTCTACCAGCATTTTTTTTCTATAGGTACTGTAAGGAAATCTTATAATTATTTGAAGCTGTAATTCGCTTTGTGTTGCATGGGGTGAGATCGGGTGAGCATGATGTCAACAACAGTGCAGCAGGAGTGAAAACAACAACTTAATGATCCAGTTAGTTTGTGAACTAATTGGAGTACATCAACAATGATAGTTTTTGAAGCTGCTCGATAATCATGTCTGCTTTAATAAGCAAAAACGTAATCAGTCGGTACGCCTCGGTGGAAAGTATACAGTATTTGTCTGCATTTCCTGCTGTTGATGGACGCATATTCGTCCTACGTGTGTAAGATATTAAAATCTTTTGAAGCGAGCGTATCCTCCAGGTATTCGTCACCATCTCTGGCTTTTGCTTGTTGCTTTTCTGCTGTTCATACTCCTCTTTTCTATGCATATAATCATGGGAGGGCACGGCATCTGAAAAAGCCAGGACCTTTGTACAAAAAAAAAAAAAAAAAAAAAACTGTGTCTGAAGGAGCTCCACCTTATCTCAGAAACACTGGAGGCAGCTTGTCAGGCTTCTGATGTTTTATATTCAGGGTAATATCCGGATTCAGATGAACAGAGGAACCCAGGTGTATCTGGTCACTGTCTGTGCAGAATTCAATCAAAACCAAAAGCTAGATCTGCTCCCTCTCCTCTCTCACTATTCCTCTTAATTTCACTTCAATTCACAGTGCTCTGTTGGCATGAATGATAGATGAGCGGTATTGCCACAACATCTACCAATAAACATTTGTCTTTTCTAACCATTTTTGTCAGTGTATACTATACACACACTATATATTGATGTATTCAACAACCAGAGCCTTTTGTGTTGCATCTCTATCTCCATTCTTTATCCTTTTCTATCTCCTCCCGTCAGGTAACATAACTTTTGACAGGTTATCATGATTTAGTTATTATTTTTCCTCACTTTTCCTCACTGCCATGCAGATAGTTTTGGTTTTATTTGCACCAGCTTTCCAAGATATCTGTATTTGAGATTTCTGTAGTGGAACTACGTTCTGTAGAAGAAAATAATCACAGTCAACAAAGATTAAAGATCAACGTACTAGCTTTTCAGAGCTTTCAATTGTATCTCATGGTCTATAAAAGTTATTTTATTTACTGCATACTTTATGGAGGCAGTGGTGGAAAGTCACTTAATACATCTACTCAGTTACTGAGCTTGAATACAGTTTTGAGGTACTTGTACTTTACTTGAGTATTTCCATTTTATGCTAGTATTTTACTTCTACTCTATAACATTTCAGAGAGAAAAATAACACTTACTTATCCACCACATTTACTGTATAGCTGTAGTTGCTAGTTACTACATATTGACATTTTCACTTCAAAAACCGTGATAGACTTTTAAGATACAATTAATTGTTGAGGATTAAACCAGTCACTGATTTAAAGCACCACTCTAGCTAAAAACCCAATATGCTCATGGTGGATCCTAGCGGGGACTTCTACATTTCCCAAGAAACTTCTACCATCAGAAAGGTGTGTTTTTATTTTTGGTAACAATCCCTGTGTGCAGAATGCTCTTTCTGCTGTGACGTGTGTGTTTGTGGACTGTATAGCTGCTGTGTGCTGTTTACATTGTCTTTACATCTCTGTGTCGTCTTGGTGGAGCTTTACTCTGCTGTTAAAGCGGCAGGTTATCAAATGTATGTGGAATAACAATGCTAGCTCGTTTTATTTATTGTTAGTCATTTTTGTTTAATTGTCTGAGATTTGTAGTCTTTTCTTATTAATTCTGGCAACGCTACGCTGAGGAAGATGGAAGTTCATTTATAATTGTTTATCGTTTCAGTTGTATCCACAGGCTGCAAATGTTCGTCAACAGAAAGGACATTTATTGCTGTTTTGGACATTAAAACTCTGTGGTTTGATGTTCCACTATTGTGTACTTTTTATACTTTAAAGTACATTCTGCTGATATTACTGCTGTACTTTCACTTAAGACGTATTTTGAATGTAGTATGAGTATTTCTTTCATTGTTCCATGTAAATTATACAAATACTTCTTCCACAACTGTCCAGAAGAAGTGAGAAAATATGTTTTTTTTTCCTGTATGAACCAATACCAATATAACACAAGCTGCTGGCCTGAGAGAGGGGAAGCTCTTCATCCATCCATGCTCTCTGGTGCACACTTGCTTCTGTGTGTGTTTGTGATCACACTTTGTTGGGCAGAGATGGGATTTTCTCTCTCCATTTGGGCCACCAGTGATTAGATGAGTCTATGTCTGAGAGTTTAATCCTTGTTGGAAGGAGCACCAAGTTGCATGTGGCATGCACGCACACACACATTCACACTCGCAGTTTGAGATCCAGATGTATCTTTTTTTTCTTTTTTCTTTTTTTTTAAGTGGAGCTGCATCTGCAGGGAGACATGCTGCCCTCGTGGCACAGGCCCAAGCTGCTTATTGATGGGCAGATTTAGTCATTCATTTCACTCAGACATTCCTTTGTCAGACCCCTCACCCTCGCTTTCTCTCTTTCACAACACACACACACACACACACACACACACACCATGTGTCAGATGATGCCAGCAGGGGATGGAGAATTTGAGCAAAAGGCCACAGCACAACGAAATGATAATGTCTTTTAAAAACACTCTGTAACATAATTCGGTATTTAGTTTTCTCATGTGTGCTCTTTCTTCCCCCCCCCCACATCCTCTAATTAAAAAATAAATAAAATGTTTAGGGGCTAAATTGACAGGGAACTGTAGTTCACTCCATTGTGGTTGTAAATCTGCCTCAGCCAGAAGGCCAGAGCGGTTTTAGCATAATAATGCAGCTTCTCTACTGTACATTAATATTCATATTAACAAACTCTGCTGCTGCTCTGACAACTTGGCCCCTCTTGCACCTGCCAGACATCTGTGTCACAGCAACAACCAGATCGCTCGATCGTATGAATCGTCCATAAATAATCTGTAACTTTACCTGTAACAACAAATGTACTATAGAATGATGAAAAATGTGCTTCTCCTTCTTTTTTTTATAAGATTAAGAGGTTACAGTTCAAATGTGTTGTGTAAATACATTTCACTGGTGCTATTCTATCCATCCCACCTTCTTCCAGTGCTGGTAACTTTGACTCCATCGGGTTTTGTGTGTCTTTGGGATCGTTTAGCGTCTCTGTGGTCATTATATGTCTCTTTGTTGTTGTCATGCACTTTATTAAATATCTATTAAATGAATCGAAGTGTATGTGTATATATATATATATAAAAAATAAAAAGTATTTTTAGTGGCCTGGACTTTTTGAGTTTTTTTTTGTATGCAAGTCTGTGATCGTGCCACAGCAGCTGCCATTTCCTCTGTCCTCCAGTGCGACTCATGCATCCTCTGGCTCCAACACACATCATGATCTTACTCATACCATCCTAAACCACACACACAAACACGGACACACAGCATCTTACTCATTTCATCCTCAATACAAGGCCTGCTCAAGCCATATTTCATCACACACGCCATCTATGAAATGGGCAACAAAACAGGGTTACCGAAGCTCTTCATTACTTTTTTTTACATTTCCTTTTCTGCGAGCGGCCCACTCTCCTTGAGAATATTCTCCATGCATATAATGAAAAGGCCTTTAGATATAGTAGAAACGTGAGATGCAGCCTCTCCACCTTGCAGACGTCTTATTGAAAATCTGTTTTGTGCATTCAAATGCGATCGTTGTCCAGTTATGTCTTTCCTTCTACCAAAGACTTTAATGTAAGTAGTGAAACTGTGCATTGTGTCTGCCAGAGAGACATCTGGTACCTGGGTGAGCACCTCTTCTCAAAACGGTAATGTTTTTACATGCCACTCTGGCATTTCCTTATTTGCGAACATCTTTTCTCTCGGGCAGGAAATAACATCCTGTATCTTACAGCACAACAATGGAAGCGTGAAGGTTGAGAAATGCATCGGAGGAATCAGATTTCTTTCAGGGGAGAAAACAAGAGGCATGTTTTTTTTTTTTTTTTTTTGTCATTTAATTTTGAAACAAAAGCAAAGGTGATTGAGGTGGAATTATAGGAACAAAAAATGGTTTTGCAGATGAAGAACGCCTGAGTTTATATTGTCATGTAGACTTTTTATCCCCAATCACATTTCCTTCTTGTTTTTGATCTACACCGGTTCTCCACGGATGACGCTGAATAGCTATTCAGCAACCTGTCTTTGGATGACACTTTTTATTGCGACAGAGACAGTGAAAAATAGTTGGTTCCTTGCATAGACGCCTGGCTTGTTCTCTGAGGTGAGCACCTCGCAATTAGTATGCAACAAAGACACCGCAATGTGGCCGCAATCTAACTAGAGAAAATGAAAGTTGTGGAAATATGATGTGTTTTCAGAGCCTTGGGAGAAGGGAGCTAATATGCATGTCAGTCAAGCCTACTGGCAGCAGATAAAGCCGAGCAACCATTTTATGCCTGAGAGTGACTAAGATATTGGTGTGAACTAACTGACCGGATGCTGTTCTCAGAGTCGGTGACCTCCAAACAGAGATTTATGCAGAGTAGGGGATTGAGGGAGAGGGGAACAGTGATTCTCATTTGTCCGAGACGTCATTCAAATCGGGAATGGAGTGACACTTCAATTAACTCCCCGTCCTCAACAAAGTTTACCTTGGTCTTCAGAAAGATGCAGTATTTCATTTCATCCTGCAGGATTAGCCAATCATATTTCCAATCTCAGACCTGTCACCATGGTGTCGCTGTGCGGCAGCTGGTAGTCATAATGACAATCTATTCTTCGGGAAGTGAAGAGCTGTTTCCCCCTCAAAAGAGGAACATTGTGTTTTTACTCCCTCGTAGCTCCCTCTCATATTTTCTTCTGTTTGTTAAATATGGTATTTGTCCGTATTTCTGCTGTTTATCAATGTGTCTTCCTTGACTTGTTGCATGTCTGTCCATCTGTCCCTATATAGATGGATTTATAAAAAAAATTAAAATGACTTTTTCTTAGACGTTTGTGTCTACAGCACAGACAATGTTGGCCCTGGCCAGCCAGCAGCAGAAATACTCCTGGCATAAGTCCTTCCACAAGCCTCCTCCGCAGCCTGGAGAAGGTTTTCTGCAGTCCAACACCTTCCACTCTCACTTAAATATTTAGGATTAAGCTTGAAGAAACCCAAACTGGGTGATCTCAGGATTTCATTAAATCAGCAACTGCGGACCTGACATTGTTCCAGATGTTCTAGCAGGACAACTGTGGCCAGCGTCTCGCAATAAAGCACCAAGAGACAACAGAGGAATGCAAACAGATGTTTAGCATTACTGTACGTAGGCCCAGTTTGTGCTTGCTGGTCCCATGATGGATGTCATGAAGTGCTGACAAAGAGTGACACTGCCTCCGCCGCAACCAAGGTCGTCCATAATGATGCAGGCGCTCTCGGCTGCTTTAAAAAACATGCATCAGAAAAACTTTACTGCCGTCAAAACATTGTTGTGAAGCACGGCAGAACAGATCAGGATAAGTAGGCCATCACGGAGCCTTCAACAGATGATTCAGGACTGGGCTTTTGTTTCTTAAAGGGGCACTACCCCAATTTTACATGTTAGAGTCAATTTATGAGTCAATAAGTGTAGGATTCAGTATACAAGATACCAATAAAGTCAGGATATATCGGCCTACCAAAACACCACGATGCATTTCCCCTCTATATCCGACAGTAGGTGCTTTCTCTTCCGCCTGTTTTCATACATGTATTCAGTTTGAACATAAAGATCTGAGTGAAAACGCTGGAAAGTTTGAGGAGAAAAGTTGGAGGTATTGCAAAAAGGTTTTACACTTGGCTGAGGTGGAAAACTTGGGGTTGACGATAAAAGCAAAATCCGACGAAACAAATTTGTAAATTAATCATGACTTGCATAAAGGATTTGACTTAAACTCCAGAGACAAAAATTGTAGAACACAAAACCATCCGTGTGGACAACAAAGAGACTAATCCTAAACCATTTCCTTTTTAAATGAATACATGACATAAACAAATACTATACTTCCAGCATATTTTCCACATCTTTTTCGTTTAATTGAGGCTTGGCGCTCTGTTAGTTATGCTATCTTGTCGCACACTTTTCTTCTGCAATGATTTACTGGAGGATTAGTCTGGTCTACTTCTTTAAAGCATGACAATGATCTTACCCTAACCTTAACCGTGTGGTTATTATTGTAACCTTGACAACACAGCTCCCCTATAGGTCCCCAAGTAGTAATATTAATCTTAACCACAAGATTTCCCTAAACTTAACTAAGTACATATTTTAAAATAAAGCATGGTCTTTCTCTAAACATAACCAAGTTTGTGGCGAGTAATGATATAAAGAAGATGAGCGTCGTAACTCGGCTTCATCACATGAAACATAACATGCAGTGTGAAAACAGTATTTCACACAGGGAGGGCATTTTACACTTAAAATGTTCACATGCTAATTCCTTAAAAATGTATTTGTCCTCTTCTGCTCTACACTGTACTACTTGTGGGTGAATGTCACCGCAGAGAACAGATATATGTTGACAATGGCTTTTTCTTTTCTACCACCGTCGGCTATTTGTCCCTCATTTCCGCAAAAATTAGAACAACTGCTGTGTTATTGTCTCATTTGTACTCTCTCTGTCTGTGGTCTCTATTCATTGCTCTAAAACATATGACCCTTTTTATTTATTTATTTTACACAGCTTTTAGTGTGAGGACTTAATGTTGCGTTGTAATGACTCGCGTTTTGTATATTGAGTGACAAAACATGAGACCACGACTCGGCTAAAGTGCAAAGCTTTTTGATGTTGTGTTTATTAAACCAGCGTTTGTATATTAGCAATTGTATGAACAATGTAATATTCAAGATGTAACGTCGGAGTCAGTTGAGCAGAGAATTACTTGTATTCCCTGATTTATTAACTGGCTGTCATAAACAAGACAATCTCGAAGTCTTACATTTGTTTTCTCTTGTCACATCTTCGCCCCCCTTTGTCTGCACTCTCCTCTCTTGTATTCAGCTGCCTTTTAATCCTACCTCTCGGCTAACAAATGTCCCCAAAAGAATTCATGCATGACATTATAAAAACATACTCGTTACTTTAGGATCCTTTAAAACGCTGCAACAGGTTTTGTTCTCCCTCAACCGCTTCACTTTGGACATCAAACAACTGTCCTACGTTAACTCTGCGCCGCCGATGATCACAAACCACCGTGGAGCACACAAATCAAATATATTTCTCCTCTTTTTTTTTTCTTTTTTTTTTGCATCTAAGTCAAGGTGTCATCCTGTACCTGCAACAACAGGCTCATTCCAGCAGACGCAAACACAACAAATATTATTCCCTCCGTAGCTTCCTGTGGTAGGACATGACTCCTCTATCATTACACACCTTAGAATGTGCATCCATGGCCATGAATATAAATTCAATGCTCCACGAAGAAATGGGTCTCTACAAAACAGCATCTAATTAGAATATTCATACTGTACGCCAGGACGTGCATCAGTAAATATAATTGAGCGACGTGTTGCAAAAGCAAAAGAGAGGAAATGACAGACAGGATAAATACTGTAAGGAGACGGAGAGATGGAGGCGTAAGAATTGTGAGCTGAATACTGAGATAAATGATTAAAAAGCAAAGAGAAAAAAGTATATAATGACCCCGAGCGTTATAGCCTGAAGGTTTTCACTTCCTCACTTTGCTTTTCTTATTATAATTTGTAATTGTTTTTCCTTCCATATTTACCTTTTTTTTTTTTTTAATTGTATTATCTTTAATTGTCAGTGAGGCAAATTGCATCACAATAGCTTTTTAAATTAACTTAACTATCACAGCGCAGGTAGTATTGTTATTTTGTTTTAAGTTCTAGGGGATTTAAGGGATGCTTTGCTGATTTTCAACCGATCAGCGCCCACAGCAAATATAAACCCCACCCCAGCTTTTTAGGGGTTACTGTCCCTCAAGGTCTCAACAAAAAGGGGTGCCCTCTCCGCAGTACACCACTTTCCCCTCTTCTTCCTCTGCACTCTTCCCTGGCATCTTTCCCGCTCATATTAAATAAGACACATCTTCTTGAAGATTGACAATCAATTAAAAACAACCGTGTGTGACAACCTGTGACCGTGACACAACAACAAAACTACCAAAGCCTCCAAATCCACACGGCATGACATTCTGTATTTAACGTGTGTCGAAATATACAACAAAGCATTATGGTTTAACCAAGTCTGCATTTTGGGGGTATTTATTGACCATCAAGAGCTATCTTAACGTTCGTCCAATTTGTGACATCAGCACCTCATCACTCCATAGCTTTGGGGAAAAGTGCAAACTTTTTTTTAACCTGTTATTCAGCAACAGGTTGCATCCTCAGGGGTTTCTTTGTGATCTCACAGATGCTTTCTGTCTGGAATGATAACACACAGAGCGAAACCAGCATTTAAAATCCAATATTGCTACCCTGCTCTTCTTCACTGATGCAGTCTGCTGTTAAATCTGCCGGCCCAGTCAAGTATTGGATTCAAATGTTGGTTTCGGTCAAACTTTTTATCTTTACGAGCAAAGAAGAAGACATCTGGAGAGTCAAAAAAAATAAAAATAAAAAAATCCTTTGAAGACACGAATGTTCCTGGATAACAGCAACAACAAAAAAAAAAATGACATTTTGACTTCCCACCCATAACGTTTGCATAGGGAACATAGTGTGACTGAATCACTGTGAATGTTGGCTTACTTCTGGCTAACATTAGCAAGTCCGCTAAGAATACACAACATGGAAATAAGACTGCTTTGTCGTTGACAGAAGTCATTTTTCTCCTCTTTTGATAGAAGCTGAACTGCCTCCTCACACCTCCAGCCCGAAATACGACCTGGACAAGTCTGTCCAGTGCACTGCGTCCACAGAGACCAAACTGACACCAACCCTCCACCAAACTAGTGTTAAGACGTCAAACAGACGTTACTATGATTAGTAACTGTCATGCAATTACGGAATTTCAAATTGTAATCCCCTAAACTCCTGGTTACTGAAATAAGCAATCGCATTACTGAAACATTTTACAAAGCAAGCAGAACATTTACAGTGCCAAATGATGACACCTCTAGTAGTATAACCTGCTCTTAAAATAACATCTGCCACGCCTGGCTGCAATGTGTAGTGAGCTAGTGGAAAAGGAGTTCAAGGAGTCAACAAATACTCTTGGATGATGGTTTCATATTCAATAAATGAAAGCTCTAATCTTGTTTTGTCTTGTTTTGTTTTGCTCTTTGTAGAAGGTAATAACAAAGTTCCAGTGGTTTCTTAAAGTCTTAAAGTGCTGCTAGGTTTGCTCTGGTGGCAGGTCGTGAGCAGGTGACACACTTCCCGCAAACTTTCTGTTTCCAAAACACTCGCACACACACACGTTTAAAGGCCCAGTCAAATTCACACACTGCAGTTTGATTGAGAAAATGTTCACACATTGGCCACATACCTCGTCGGCAGCATTTCCTGTTAGCTAAACACGTGATATGATACCCGCTGATGTCACAGTAACGGGTGTCACTAAATCAGCTGAAACTAAAATCTGCTTTTAAACTGCTGCTGTTTCCAAGGTAAAAGGTGAACCTTCGAGCTCAACACGTACACACTAAATAGTGGGAGCTAAAGTAAAGTCTTGTTGTGTATATTTATGTTACTGGTGATGGCTGTGCTAAAGCTTCTTCGTGAGGAGGCTCGGACGAGTCACCTCTTTTCCCTGGGTATCAGTCTTCATCAAGTTGAAATGCATAAGCTTAACACCGCTGACCTTCCCCCAGCTAATGACCCTTGTTATCACAGAGGCTCCACACCAGCACTTTACACCAGGGAGACCGTATAAACAACAGCCTCGGTTGACCGGTCTTCAATCACGGCTCCGTAATGGCAGTTACCTTGGCACAGTCATATCCGTCATCATCATCCAGCATTTATTTATCATAAGGGATGAGGCATTAGAAACTGCAGAGGGACCAAACATGGCAGAGCAGTGACAGGGGCTCCCTCTGGTGTGATGGAAAAAACACTGGGAGCTCCATGCTGTGATGGGCAAAATAGTATGTATGTCACAATGTGAAAAATTATGTTTGGGGAAATTGAAGTGTTTCAAAGAACATTGCCAGGAAATGATAGTAATTTAATACTTTGTGAAAGTTGTCTTAAAGTGTGCTGGCACTCTGAGAACTATTTGTGCTTGTTTGCTTGTCTTACTATCTATGTATCTGTCTATTTCTCTGCTTCTATGGCACACACTGGCACACCAGGCTTGTGCATAAAGCTCAACTAAATGATGCAACATGTTGAGAAAACAATCGGGCATGTAGCTACCACTGAACACTGAACTTGTGTCATAACTTTATTCTGGGGAAATTGCACCTTACACATTTTTAGGTTGATTCCAGTCATTTTAGACTTAGTTTATCTTAAATAAAATTTAAGATAATCTACAAAACGGACATCAAATAAAAATCGAAATCTTCGGTCTGGAATGGAAATTTCAACAGTAGCAAAAAAAAACAAAAAAAACATTCAGGTTTATTGACATTTCATGATATTCTTAAATAAAATTTAAGATAAACTTAAATGAATAAAGAATGGATTCAGTATTTCTCAACCATAACCATTCCTGACTCACGGAGATGCTTTGAAACAGCATTTAGGCCTTTTATGTTGGGAAATAACACGGTGGCATTTATTTTTCACATCTGACATCTGGCCAGTAATTTCCTAGGAGGATTTTCTGGTGAGAACTATGTACGATTAAAGGGAATATAGTGAAAGTTCTGAGACAATACATTTTTTACCTTAAACATTTTTGACTTTTTACTTTCTTTTTAAGGTGGTTAGGGACTCATAACTGGTATTCTGAAATCCTGACCACGGCCCTGTAGACAATACCACTCAAGAGAAATGCAGCGCTTAGTCAGTGTAACCATGTTGCAGGTGTACAGGATGCATTTCTAGTTCCCGTAAAACTGGACTGTAATGATCAAACTGAAAAGGACAAAATGCGTGATAACCAATCATTGCAGAACGTGAACAACCTGCAGAGGCTTTGCACAGTCACTGTGAAACTGTGCAAACAAGCTTTGGTTTACAGTAAGCAGCATGTTAACAGTAACCGTAGTAGGTTTACAGGCAGTTCCACAGAGGGCTGTGAAGAGGAGGCGCTGTATCCCACAGGAAGGTTTCCGAGCAGATGGTTGCCTGGGAGTGCACGCTCGGTGGCAATCCTTCCTGCCCTTTTTTTTTTTTTTTTTTTTTTTCGTGCGTGTCACCGTGGCATCACACAGCTCCTTCGTAGAGGGCAGCTGACAGCTATTCACCCACTCATCAGCGCAGACACGGTTGAAGTGTGTCCTTGGTGTAGTAGGAGACAGATTAGAACCAGATTGTGGTGGAGGATTTTAGGATGTTTTCAATCATTGATTTGTAAAAAAAAAAAAAAAGAAAAAAAAAAAAAAAAAAAAGGAGCAGGATTGGTGAGGGAAATGCTGGACTTTCCCAGATGATGTATGAAGATTTGTTTTTATCTTCTTGATTTAGCTTTTAGAAATATTGTTTATGGTGTTGCGACCCTATCGGCAGACAAGAATGGCGATATTGGACTATTCTGAGAAATCCCGGTTTAAATTCAATGAGAAACATATTTTTTTACCTCCAGTGCCAAAAGTGTTGCACGTGGGGTAAAGGTATGGCTGTAGGGTTACACGACTAAAACACTTGGTGTAGGTTTGGATGACAGTTGATTAAAATACATGCATTAATTGCAGGTCTATGATGGCGGCATTGATCACGTTGCATTGATAACATTCGTTTCAAGTCTTTTTGAATTCTCACTATGGGCATGGTAAATATAATTATTGTTAGGGAAAGACCTTTAGACCCCTGTGTTTTACAAACCACTAGTCTGGCTACCCTGTAGGAATTCAATTTATTTGGGATTCGGCCACTAATCATGAAGGGGTAATAGCCAGAATGATTTATTTAAAAGACTATAATCTAACAATCTCAACAATTTTGATTGTTATTATCTCCAGGTTGCTGGTATTACTCCCTAGAAGCAGCATTCCTCAGACACAGATCTCCACATGTTGCTCTGTCTCGATCAAATTGTGCTGCCACCTGTTTCCCTGTCCTCTCCAGACATTTCCTTTTGTGTCGTGTCGTACTTCCTCTTCCTGTTCAAATCCAGACCTAACTCCTCATCAATATCCATTTCCTCCCTCTGCAAACTCTCTTTGAAGACACCAGATGTCTTAACACTTAATAAAAACACAGAAGCCCGCAATCAACTTGACCTGAGCAACACGTATACAGCTCACCTTGAATGCCTGTGTAAAAAAACATTATTAGTTCAGCCAGTGTTGATATTTCTTGTTCCTACAACATGAAAAGCTCTCTCTACCTCTGTCTCGCTCTTTTCCCCTCTCTCTTTCTGGCTGGTTTCTAATGTATTCTATCCCTTTGGTGGCCTCTAGCCAGGCTCGCTCTTATGTTCTTTAACAATGAAGCAGGAGGAGGTCACTTGATGCCTCTCCTAAGCTCGACTCTGCTCTCTTTTGCTCTCCTCATATTCCCTAAAATGCTGTTTTCCCATCTCTCCTTTCTTCTGCTTTTCTCTCCTTTTTTCTGTCTGCTCCCCTCCCCTTTCGTCTTCTCCTCAGCCCTCTGGGTGAGGTTGTCCTACCAGGATGTAACTAAGCGCTCTCTCTCTCTCTCTCTCTCTCTCTCTCTCTCTCTCTCTCTCTCTCAGGAGAAAAGAAAGAGCTGATACGAGGCACATTACAGCAGGTTCCTCAGAGGACGATGTGACTTTTGAACGTAGAGAAAAACGCCACAAATGTGCTGTCCATTGAGGGCAGATGTTACAAATGCATACAGACTGATCGTATAATACACAAGGAGAAAAGAACTACTACATGGTCAAAAGTAGGTGGACACCCAAATAAAACACCCATGTGTGATATCTGAAGTATATCTGTGATAACTCATTTCAAAACCATAAAATAGACGCTGAAATAGTCTCCGGTCGTGAAGACTTTCCACAAGATTTTGGAACCTGCTTGTAGGCATTTGCTCTCGTCCAGCCACTAGAGCATTAGTGAGGTTGGACACTGATGTTGGGTGATGAGGCTTGGCTTGCATTTGGTGTGTAATAGGGTTTAGATCGGGACTATTTCCAGGACAGCTATGCTCTTCCCAGTCCAGTATCCCTAGGTATTACTGTATGTTCATATTCGATGATTCTGTATCTAATGCTTTACGGCTAATGCCAACATTCAGTGGCAATGCAGGAAGTACGTAGCGAGCCGGAGAGTAAAAATGGGTTATGCTATCATTTTTTATTCTTGTTCAGAACGACCACACTCGAAGGAGAATGAGGAGATGTGGTAATCGTTTAAATATGGGGTTAACGCTGCACAATGTATGGAAGACATTCATAGTGTTGGACTAGTTTATACACATGAAAGTGAAATAAAGTGAAAACAGTTGTTGCCCCTCAATTCTGAGGTCAGAAAGGTATCGGGGTATGGGGGTTTTAAAGCTATTTGACCAGCCAACAAGCAGCTCTGATGCAGTATGCTGTCTCCTTAAGAGGCATGTAGTGCATTTCATTTTCATGACAAAGAGTAGTTTGCAAGTTTCTTAACAATATCTTAAATGTACAGAAGTCTATTTGCCCAACTGATATTGTAGAAAGAAATACTTTTTAAAATGTTGGTATTTAACAAAAAATGTTAAATACTCAAATTCAGGGTTCTCAGACAACCATTTATATATAGACCTCGCATGGGGTGTATTGTAATATTGAAACATCAGAGGGCCTTTATCGCTGCCAATATCGGTTGGAAGCAATCTAAAATATCATGGTATGTATTAAGATTTAATTTTAATCTTATATTCTACCTGTAGGTGAAGTTTCCAGTTAGACATGATCAGAATGTTTGCTGCTCAGCCTCCTTCTGTCCACCAGCCCCATCAGGAGCCAGTAGCCACTAGCGCCTCACACACTGTATGTGGAGTCAGCAGAGGAACTTGCCATCGAGTCCTGATCGACCTCCCCTCAACCCCTCCGCCCCTCCATCCCGGTCCTGGACCCTGCTGGCGGCCATGATGAATGATTCATCCTCCCAGCAAAAAGAGCTGAGTCATCGCTGCATTTCAGCTCCATATTTCCAAAGTAAGCAGGAGCTAAATGGCTTTACCAATAGCCTTGCCTTCTCACCAGCTACAGCCACCTTCTTCTTCTGCTGCTGAATATGCAAAATATGAAAATATATAGTAGTGAAATGTAGTGCTGCACTTTGAGTAGAAGCCGTAAAGGTCCATTTATCTCTCTGGGCTGCAGCCAATTACAGTGTGGTGCATCTACACGCTTTTTGTGTAGGTGTAGGTGTATTTTATCTAATGTGCTGCCTCCGCGAGGCTATTTTTTAGTTCAAATTAAGCGTCTGATATGATCATTAATTAAACGGTCATCTTAAAATGCTACGGTCACTAAATCGTCAAAAATCTGACTGGAATCAATGTCTGTCTCTTTGAAGATATTGGTTTTGAGGAGTTGGTCCACAGAAATATTCACAAACACTCACAGTGTGACATTCTGAGATGAAGGACATTTAGTTCTGCTCTGCTGCAGTGAGCTAATGGTCAATAACAGATTCATTTTCATCACACTACTGTACGTGAATGCCGTGTGCGTGTGTGTGTGTGTGTGTGTGTGAGTGTGTGTGTGTGTGTGTGTGTGTCTTTCACTTCCTTCTCCGGCAGTTATTATGGACATTTGAAATTCTGTACCAGCTTCTAGATCGAGCGGGGGATTACTCATCTGCCTCAGATATTGTGCTCCTTGGTGGTGCTTGGCTTTGCGGCTGACTTAATGAGAGTGGAAGGCTTTGTTGTTGTGAATTTCTCTATTCATCCAAAATAGGAGGAAAGGTGCTCCACTGAGGAGAAAGGAAAAAAAATAAGGTAGCTACTCTCAGCTGCTTTTCTCGGTGAAAAGGAATGACAACTAATACCTGAGGGCACTTCCTTATCTCCAGCCTGTCAACACAGACAGGCCATATCATTCAACGGGAGCTTTACTCAATGGGAAAAAGCCATCCACCAATGGGAATAAGCCCTTTCTTGAAAACAGTGGTGCTCTATCTCTTACTGTGACTCAGTAACCTTTATCATACAGTGTTTATGGAAGAATAGTTCCTCACTCTGCCAAATACTGAGACTTTCTTTCATTTCCTGATTTCAAAGCAAGGCTGTGATGTTCTCGGCTTAGAGGAAACAGGATGAGGTGAGGAGGCAGGAAGTGCATTGTGGGACAAAGATGAGATTATTGGGGTGAGGAGAGAAGATCAGGTTGAGATTCAAAAGATGTGCTGACCGCAGGTTGTGTTATTAATGTGAGCGTGTCTGTGAGAACGTTGCTCTCTCAGACATTTTTTCTTGATCCGTGTTTAAGGATTACAATTTGATGATGCAATTTTAAAGCGCTACTCTTCTTTCCTGGTGTTTTTGTGCAAAAGTGGAAAAATGGAGGAACATCATCATTAAATGAGATCATAGAAGTTATATAAATTTTTTTTGAAAAAAACACATGAGAAAGGTGCATGATGCAACAAGGCTGTCATGAGAAAATGTAAGTAAAGAAATTATGCAACAAAATGAAAATGTTTTTTGGGGAAACTAGATAAAGATGGCTGTTCACAGAGAGGCAGGACACCTAAAAGAACATCCTTTGCATTTTGTGTAACCCCAGAACAAAACCACCAAAATCACATCCGGCAAATACACACTGAAACCACATCCATCTAAGCTAAAGAAATCTGATTTTCACACACATTGTGGGGATTGACATGTAAGGAAAACTCCCCCTTGTTTGAAATTTGGAGACCCACCTTTTTAAAAAGAAAAAAGAAAAAGAAAAAAAAAAGTATAAAAAAGAAAAAGTGCTTGGTGCTGCTGAGCTTTGGCAATTTCCTGATGAAAGATAACCGTCCAGAGAGCCGCCCCGCCCCCCTCCCCACACACACACACACACACACACACACATAAAAGTGTCTCCCAAGAAGAAATCGATGAGCTTCTGTGGGAGGTGGCGATATGCCACAATCGACTACACAGCCCACTAAATAAGCAGCCACTGGCAGATGATGTTAAATGAGGGTGGGAGGAGATAACACATTTGGTCACAGCGTTGCTCTGGTCCCTTGAGTTCAGGAAATGATTCAAAGATATGAGGTGAAAAGCCAAACTGTCATAAGTGTCCTTCCTCTAGTGGACATCATTTTGTGTTGATGGATCTTTTATATACCAAGACCGACTGACAGATTAACATTGCCATCCATTTGAAAAACAAAAAAGGAAGTACTTGCAACACTTTTCTTTGTATCTTAAATGCAATAATTCATTTTATATTGATGTTTTGTATCTTTGTTTTGTGTGAAATACAAAAAAATTTATATAATACAAAAAATTCAAATACGCAAAATATAGAGATTTCTTTTCTGTACGGATCACACAGATATTTTTTAAAAAACCTTTTCACCTTTCTCCTCTGATACCTTTTTTCATTCTCAGTTCTCCCCAGTAACACCAAGTCTTGTGGTCTATGTCTGATAATGACAGTGATGATGAAGTATTGAGGACCTGTAGTCTCCAGAGTTCTGAGCGGCTCACATCCACTTCCATCTTTCTCTGATATGATTGGTCGCTGAGTTAATTGTGGAGGTCACGGATGGATGGGGAATTGAACTGCTTCCTTGGAGACCACAAAAACTAGATCACTCGGAAGGAGACGGCATCATTAAAAGTAAACTATTGCTATAATAATAAAGACTGATTGTGACCAATTCTTTGTTCTTCGTAGACGATCATACAGTGATCAAAATTTAAGCGAATGATATCCAACTTAATTCAGTGATTTGAAGGTGAAAATGTGTCTGGGTGGCTCCAGTCTGCTTGTTTTCATGAGGAATGCTGTATTTTTAGGTATACCTGAGTCTTTTTCAGCTCTATTGCAGTACTCTGAGCGGTCAGATAGATATCCCACTTGGTATGTGGATATACGACAAAAAGTTGTGCCTACACAGAAGACTTGAAACATACAGTTATGTACAGGGCTTCTGTGGAATGGGTACACAACACTATTAGAGACTCAACAAGTGCTTACACTTTTAAGGAACATATTCAGATTAGTTTTCACAAATTGTATGGATAGTTGTGTACTTGAATGCAGCTGGTCTGTTGTAATTATTAGCCGTCATTGGCATGGGCTTGTTTTTGGCACACTCTGCCTTTATTTCGTTTACATTATCTGTGGTTATTTGAACCATTTATTATTTGATTTGGTCGTTTTATATTCTGATCAGCTGCTTTTTTTTCATTTGGATCTTGCTTCCATGATTGTATTATTGTATGATTTTGGATGGATGGTTTTTAAATGTGTGGATCCAAAGCAGCAGTCCAGTCTGCCGGTCTGAAAAGTGAAGCTAATGCATTTTGTGTCACTTCTGGTTGCCAAAAACCAAGATGGCTACGGGCAAAATGCCAAACTCGAGGTATATATATATATATATATATATAGCCTCGACATATATATATATATATATATATATATATATAATGGAGATACTATGAAACAAATGAATGCATCCAAACTGATAAGAGAGTGAACATTCAAATTCTTATGAATGGCATCATTTAGAGAGAAAAGCAAAAATGTTTTTTCTTTATCATGAGAGATGGGGTCAATCTCAATGATCGCAAAGGTTCTGCCAAATTTAGTTTAACAGTGTTTGTTTCTTCACATGAAAGATTTCTGTTTTCTTGTTTTGCGTGCCCTTTTTTCTGGTTTTAAGTAGATTCTGCACAGTTGGAAAAAGGTTATGTCATCACGTACTTCAGGCGTCATGAATATTAAGTGGTATCCAGAAATACTTGGGTATGAAACCACAGCACCAACTTTGGGAACCACTGTCATACAGACAATTCCTAATGATCTTGCACCTAAATACCATAAACTCACTGGTGAGAAGGTGTTAGTATACTATCAACTTAAGAAGAAATAAACGTCACGTATAATGAGGTATAGATACAATTGTTCTCAATTGAAAACACGTCTTCGAAAAATGTTAGGAGTTACTTCATGAACATTAACACTGAATTTGAAATTAGTTTAAATCATTTCAAATATGTGTATGCCATTGTAAAGTCACTCTACCTGACCAAATACTGGTTAACTATTCATTGCATGTCACTGACGTCCTTTTATTTGATCATCAATCCAGTTTTTGTCTGAATATCTGCCTCTATATTGATGCCGGGGAGAGCAGCAAGATGAAGAGTTCCTCCAGACACAAAACTGTTCCCGAGATAGTCAAGATTAATGATTGAAAACAAGTGGGCGAAGCTGATAAATAACAACTATAAATACTGATGCTTGAGAGAGCTGGGATCAGGATGGAGCCTTGCACATCAATAAGAGCTGCTACCTTTACCCCATTGTCTATGCAGTGAAAAGGAAGGATATTTTTTGCACTGCTTTGAGACTATGAATGTGAGTCCTTCTGAAGGTGAAATTTAAAAGGTTACAGCACCTGACATTTGTCCAAGTGGTCATTTTTTAATTCGAAGCACATTGAGGGCTTGAAGGGTTAATATGAAGTGCTGACCTCCGTTCCTTTTATGGACATTCAAAGGAATAGCAGTAATTCCATTTCGCCCTTCACAACAATGATTTTAACCATCATACCATTTTGTTCATTATGCACGGTGGCCCAGTGGAAAAGAAAAGCTTTGTTTTAAGGAAAGTATTTTCTTTTTTGGACCTAGAATAGAGTAGATGTTTGTTTTCTCTCCCTGATTGGGTTGAGATTGACCTGCCGATCTTAGGTTTCCGTGTTCGCTGACTCTGGATGGGTAGATGTTGGAGGCTTCCCACCTGGGTGTCGGGTGTCTGGGAGCTCCATCACTATGAGTCTAACTGGTCGACTTGGACTCATAGTGAAGTCTGTGCGAACATTTCTCTTGTGTTTTACCCTAAGGCCACGTTCAGACCAAAATTTAGCCATGTCATCGTTTTAAGAAGTTGCGCTGGCCAATCGCACACATTCCTGGTGCATTACTTTGTAACATTAAAACATTATTTCTACCGTTTACCTTGCAGTCATTGTGATTTAAGAACTTTGCATTATTTTAATGCAGGACTGTGTTCAGTCAGAAAGCCCACTAAGGTTGGAAGATACAGCATAGTCTCAATGCATCAACCTTGGTCAAGCTCAACTAAATCCAGATTTATGTTTGACGCATGGAGGTAGTCCCACCGCAGATACTTAAGGTTTTGATTTATAGTTCAACATCAGATTTCACCCGTTGATGGCACCATGTTAACACTAGATGGACGTACCGTACAAAATCGGGCCATATTGTGCTTTAATTATAGTCACCCACAGGAAATGTATCTACATTCTTTCATTACTTTGTGACGCCAGCAATGGGGGGAGATCAGCTTTGTTTCATTCCTCAATATGAGACTATTCCGTATATATTTACTTGATGGAGACAGGGGTCGTGGTGAGCACTGGGTTTGTAGTGGAAATGGCTACGTTAGATGTTAGATTACTGAAAAAGAGAGGATAACTGAGTCTTTTTTTCCCAACATGTTGTCTTTTCCAACAGCAATCTCTAACAGCATCAGAAGCTTCTTAGATAAAAGACAAGCAGCCCATGTTAACCAGTTTATACAGTCCATGTGGTAACAGCTAGCTATGGAGCCTAAGCACATAGCTGCTCTAGGTACAACATAACCCCTTAATACAGAAGCACAAATAAAGCTTAAGTTACCAACAAACTCATATATCGTATTAGTTGAATTCCCATGGAACACATTGTTTTGCACTCGGGATACTTATCCATGTTGTCACTGTAGTTCCTCCAGGAAAAGCTACTTTGTTGACTCATTTGTATTAAAAGATCTTGCCAGGCCACCAGGCCTCATCCTGATCATTAAATCCAACCGGGACTGCAGTTGTTTCTTTCACTCTTGTTGCTCCTCAACTCTGGAATATCCTCCCACAAAGTCTCAGAAAAGCTATATCCGCATTCATCTTTTAAAGGCCTACTTGTATTCGTTTTCTTTTTCCTGATATTAAAACTTTTACTTTGTCCCTTGAGGAATAAAAAATCCAGAAAGAAAAATAATGTCTGTTGCATGAGTGACCACATTGGGTGGTCACACTGGCTATTGGTAGCACTGGGAGCTCATGCTTTTTCCATCGTCGGCAGTGTCTATGAGATTAACTGGTGAAACACGCCAGCAGTACTTTGACATGACTGTACTAGATTCCTAAGTGGAACATTCATGTGTTCACCTTTCACAGTGAAAACAGGTTCTGCCAGATCTTCATCCTGTGCAGGCAGTGAAAACACACAGTGTGGAGTTCTGTTCTTAAAAATAAAAAATAAACACAAGTTAGCTGCTATCAAAACAGCTAGTGCTTATATGCAACTGTAAACATGTGCACTGCAGCAGTAACACTTGATAGGTAGATGTTGTGGGTCAGCCCTATGACTTGGTGTTCGGCCTTGTTTTGCAGCCTTTTTCATGGTCGGACTTGCGCATTCCTTTCCAGAGGCAGGTCGGTCTCAGTGCCAGGGTAAGCTGGAGTAACAGATGGTTGCTGGAGCAAGTCTGGCCTTTCCCCCTGTCTCTCTCCCTCTCTCCCTCTCTCTCTCTCTCTCTCTCTCTCTCTCTTTCACTTCCTCACTCTGTCTTTGCTCACAATAACCCCTCTGCTGTTCTCATGGTAACACTATCTGCCAAGTCTGAAGGATTGGATTTTTACAGGACACATGAGCTGAGCACTGTACCAGCGGTGGACACTCTGCTCCCACTGCCTCTGTCCTTCCCTCCTGCACCTTCATATTTCTTTCTGTCCCCATTGAATGTTTCATTCCTTCCTCCCCACTGGCCCAGGATCCCTTTGTCTCCTTTATCTGTCTCCACCTCTCCTCAGCTCATCCGTCATCGCTGCTTGTTGAATCAACGGTCCCTTCTCTTCCTCCTCCTGGTTTTTGTTTCATCATCCACAAATCCCAACTATGACTGGGCTTTATAATTTAGCGTGTATAAATCTAGCTCCAATCTAATCTCTTGCATCTGCTGCGCTATTGTTCCTCTTTCTTTGATTCACTGTATCTTCAAACAGCTTGCCTCTAATGTATCATGTTCTCCAGACTGTGCTGATGGTCTTATCGCAAGACTGATGTTTTCATTTTAGGATATGATCTCTCACCTTAAAAGAATGGCGCCCGTTTTGGTGTAAGGGTCTTGTGGTGTGGCTTGGTTGCCTGTTGGTGCTGGATCTTTTTTGGGAAGTTAATGAGCGACACACACACGCACAGACCCATACAAACACACTTATTAAGGATATTAGATTGAAACAGACACAGCATGGTGTAGAAAAGACAGCCAGCTGCTCTTTGGACCAACTTAGATTTCTGAAACAGTAGCCATCTGTGGCACGCCGATTGAGGGGGTGACCACTCTGAATTCAAAACATCTACAAATCAAATGCAAGGCCACACACACACACACACACACACACACACACACACACACATACACCCAGCCCCTGCTCCATCAAAAAGGAAATTCAAATCACAAGAGTTAAGAAAGGGAAGCTGGCTTTCTGCATGTCTTGCCATCTTTCCAGCCACAAGGTGAGCTCGCCTTGCTCTCTCTACCTCCTCTTTCCCCCTTTCTTCCTCTGACGGCATTGTAAATGGAATGAGTCTGGTTGCATTGCTGTATTACGGTGGGATAAAGTATCAGTGCTGGTAATCTTCCGTGGATTAATGGCTTCTTCTTTATCTGCTGCGGCTGCTCCGCTCAGATGTCTGGCCGGGGCCAGGAGCCTCCTGCTGGAATACTAATGACAGACAGACAGACAGCTCCAGCTCTCCGTGTCCCCAGCCCAGCCCAGCCCACGGGAGCTCTGCGTGTGTGTGCGTGTGTGTGTGTTTGAGTGAAAGAAAGGGAGCACATATGTGTGATGTGCATGTGCATGTAGATAGAGGGAGCACGTATGTGTCTGTGTGTGTGTGTGTGTGTGTGTGTGTGTGTGTCTGTGTGTGTGTGTGTGTGTGTGTGCGTGTGTGTGTTTTTCGCCCCCCGACCCTGTCGCCTCCTTTGTGAGGTAGTCGCTGTCCTCCTTGTCCTGGCTGACACCTGCTTTGCATACAGGAGGGGCCAAGAGGAGAGGAGGGGAGGGGCAATGATGGAGAAATGAGGGTCCCCCAGGATGTGAGAGAGAGGGACACAGAGGGGACGGAGGGAGGGAGGGAGGAGGAGATACATCAGATTAGTAGAAGAAAATAAAGCAGACTGATGGAGCGAGAGAAGGAACCAGAGAGAAAATTGAGAAAGGAACAATGGGAAATATGAACAGATCCCAGCGACTGGACTACACAACACTGCCCTTTCTCTATGAGCCACTGAGAGAAGCCCATTCTGTAGTAAATAACCTGCTGTAGTGTGTAGTCATTGTGGCATGGTAGCTCCACTTTCATTCCCTCAGCAAGGTCACATTTACCCCATACAGACCCTGAGCTAAGAATATCTAGTAGGTCCTATTATGAAAAGGAAAAGGACCAACACTAAACGCCATCTGCTTCCTCGGTGAAAGAAGAAAAGAAGAGGAGGAGGAAAGAAAGAGGAGGGGGAGTGACAGAAGCACACCATGTACCAACTACTGGCCATGCTTATGTGAACAGAAATACGGAGGAGAACAAAAGAAGACTGTACGCCCCGAGCTTACCTCATTTCCAAGGAGGAACGGGAACCAATATGAGCGCAGAAGCACCAGCAGAACATCCAACCAGAGTGCAAATGAAATGCCAATGTCTGAGGAAACTTCACATCAAACTGTCCTCAAGAAAATTGGCCATATTACCATAACTTCATGAAGCTAAGAAACGGAAAAAAGATGAAACTAACTGTAGTCTCGCACGAATTTGCTCTGTAGTAGCAGATTGTAGTTGCTATAACGCTGTGTTGTGTCAGCTTTTTAAAAGCCTTGATTTTATTCAAAACTGCATCTCACCATAGATTTACTTTTCTTTAAAACATTTTAAAACTATGACCATAAATATTACCTCACACAGTTGAATGTAGCATCTCTTTGAGTCTCTCAGTCTCAATAAAACATGGATATTGTGAGCATTGACAACTTGGTATTTGGCTTCTATCCAAAGACCTTGAGCATATATTAAAGGTCACTCATGCACAAAGATTCATAAGAAGCACACTGCTTCCACACTTCTCTCCCTTTAGGACAGTTTTCATTTACAATGACAAACAACTAGCGGCCATCCTACAAACTGCATGCTGATGCTTGTTGAGACGTTGTGTGTGTTAATAAATTGTGCAGGAAGACAGTTGACAGTTGAAGTGACAGGTGCTAAATAAATAAAAAAGTACCAATGAGCTTAGTACAGGCAGTTTAGGCCCACCCTCAATAATTACGATTGGTTAAATCTGCAATAACAGATTTTCTGGCCACTTGGGGGCAGCAGAAATAAATTGAACACAACAGTTAAATACTCCTTGTTGAGAAATGGCTTAAAACGTACATACTGGCTACCGCAATCTGTGTGACCCTTTAGGTTACGAACATGTTTGTTTCCATAAAACTCAATGATAACAAATCACTGTTATTGCATTAAACCTGAGCACTGCATTGCTCTTCCAGTTTATTCTGAGATTCAGTGGCAGTGTATTCAACATAACCACATTGCCATAAAAGCCGTTTCATGCTTCTTTAACATAACATAAAAAAGTGATGTGCCAAAGTTTGCTAATTTGAGTGCAAAGCAAGAGAAAAATCCACAGAAGCTAACCCTTTCATTCTCCAGTGTGTCTGTTTCTCACTCTATATAAACACAAATAGCCAACTTTGCTAGTCACATTATAGTAGCTCCATTTTTTTGTCCGTGCAGCTGTTCTTTACAAGTCACATCTTGAATGGTGGTAGACATTGGCGGCCGTTTGGTTTGGCGTTCAGTTAGAGCTCTCTGAAGAGAGTACTGTGTGTGTGTGTGTGTGTGTGTGCGTGTGCGTCTGTGTGTGTGAGAGAGCGAGATGTCATGCACACAACACCACAACCTTGTCATGATGCCCTGACGTGACTCCCCACTCCTACAGTGAAGAGGAAACTCCAGTTAGTATTCCCCCCTCTCTTTCTTTCTTGCCCTCTATCTGCCTTTCTCCTTCCTTCTACCTAATTTCCCAAACTGAGTCTTTTCCTGTGTGGTCCCAAGCAGCGAACTCCTTACTTTCATCTTACTTGAAGAGATAATGAGTTTGATTACATCACCCACACAGTCATTTGACAAAACTTTTGATTAAAAAAACACTCACTTTGATCTTTTTTTTTTTTTTTATCCCAAGAGGAATAAATTGTGAAAAATAGTTATTTCCGTATGTTTGCTATTACTGTATGAAACTTTTTATTCCATCCCTTTTTTTCTTTTTTTTTAAGTGATATATCATCTACGGCAGACATCAGCTCAGAGGGTGCACGCGGTCCCAATAGAGATCATGTCAGAGTGTTTGGTGAGAGGCCAAACAACGTCCAGCCTGAGACATCACGTTTAGACACCACTGAGTTGGAGCAGGTGCACAGCCACAAGCCAGAAGATGGCAGCTCGTTTAACACTTTCACAGTCATTTTCATGGAGTGTTGGTGGGAGGTCTGGTGGGGCAAAACATCAATGAGCTGACCGAGTCTGACTGGGATTAAGCAAAAAAAAAAGCTCATAGTAGACGCACCAAAATAAAGAAATGTTTAACAACATCTATATACATTTGGACAAACATTGGCTGTGATATTTCTTTTCAATATCTGCTCTTATTTTATGTCTCTTACTGTGTTCTCTTATGCACCATTATACACCAAAAGCAAATTCCTTGTATGTGAAAACCTACTTGGCAATAAACCCGAATTCTGATTCTGATGAACAAAGATGGAATGACAGCAGAGGTGTGAATGTGTGTGTGTGGGTCATGTTTGTTTCTTTGGAGAAAGAGGAAAACAAAGGGCCTTGGTCTCCCTGGTGGTTGGAGGGATTTGGTGAGAGAGCGTGTTGTAGGTGTGCATGTGATGTGTGTGTCTGTGTGTGTGTGTGTGTGTGTGTGCCCCAGAGTTCTTTGTGCCTTTTTGATGGACTCGGCCTTTGTTGCCACTCTACGTGTCACATGCACTTGCACTGACACAGAGAAACTAAAGCACACACGCATATCTACATACAAGTTGGTTGGTTTTGCTATGCTTAAGAGGACCATACGGAAGAACGCAGTCCCTGAAACCCCTTTTAAATTCTCATTTGACTTTCGAAACACAGAGGAGGTATTTTTTTAGATGTTTTGAAACTCATTTGAGATTTTTGTCCATCCAAAATAACAACAACCTAAAATGTCCTCACAAGAATAGAGATCTATCTATAATCAATCCTCACAAGCACAGCTAAACCAGACCACACACACTCAAACGTGCAGGCAGCTACCATTGGCTCTGCAAAGAGGGTCCCCTCCTGTCCCCTTCCCTTCTTGCCTGCAGCTGCTGGCCAGCCTGTCAGTTCCCAGGCATCAAGCCATCAGAGATGACGCCTCCTCACGCCACCAAGTGGTAATCACCTGTCCTGCACCATAAGGGCTCTATCCTCCAGGCAGCAGTGGAAGTTAAGATGCAACCAAAAGTGTTTTTAGCTTTTGAGTTTGAAAATCAATGTGCAGGTTTATGATAAAGCAACGTTATGGAAAAAAAAGCCCCAAGACTCTTTTGGAGACATAAATCTAAACAGGTCACAAATATATATATATATATATATATATAGAGCATGCTCTGATAAAGGCCACCAGGCCCAAATCTTAGCATGTTTGTTTGTTTGCCATAGACAGAATATATTAGGAAAATTGAGATTAGTCTACTTTGTCCTGAAGACCTGTGTGTATGCTACCTTTTTACCTTTGGGTTTTTCCACACTGGAACTTTATGAGGTTTAGCGCCACAGACAAATAGTGGGAAAGTGCCGCCTCTTGAAAACCTAACATACAGTTTCATTAAAAATAAAATATAAAGTGATTTCCTAAAATGGCTAGGCACTTTAGTTTTTAGCAAACGTTACACAGACGGGAGTAAATATTGCACTTGTTTGACACTATTTTTTAGCTGTTGATTTGCTAGTGAGTATTTATGGCAGCAAAATGGTTTATATGGGGATGCATCAAAATGAACTATAGCTCCCATTTCAATGGTGGCGAAGGATCTTGCTAGAGAGGTCGATCCATTGTTGGTTTGCTCTTTTCATGGGATTTGTTGACAGTAAGAAAACTAAAGAATATCTCTAGATTTGTATCCTTTTAAGTGAACAGATGAGACAAAATTAGAGCAACAACGATCCAAGTCACAGACTCAAGCTGTCAGACGTACCCTGATGGCCTCCCAGTATTTAGCCGAGCTGTCTTTCTTTTTACTGTGTGTGTGTGTGTGTGTGTCTCTGGTGTGGGTTTGTTTGTGGGTAGTATGCCATGGTCTCGGTATGTCCCTGACCTCTACTTAGACTGTGGGTTCAAAGTCATGTGTATAGGAATGTTTGTGCATACAGTATCCTTGCATTGTGTCTATGTGCAAAGTGGTGTGCGCTGTGTGAAAGGAGGAAGATTTGATATTTGAGCCATAGCATGTCAAATCCTTGCTATATCTGTGACCTCGACTCAGACGCCACTGAGGTTCAAAGTCAAGTGTATAGCACTGTGTGCATGCATTGTGTGTTTCTATTGTGTATGTGTGGATGTAAGCCAGTTTTAAGGATTACTTTTCTGCACCTGACAACTGGAAGAAAAAAAAAAAAAAAAAAAAAAGGCTGAGGATAAAAAAGAGGCTGAGATGTGCCGTAGAGCAGGTGAAGCTCAGGCGAAAGGCGCAGGGGCTCGACAGTGGGGGGGCTGCGCAGTTCAGTGCGTAATTGTGGTGGGGGGTCACACAGGTCTGGACCTCATTAAGAGAATTGTCTGGGAGCTTTCAGGCCCTGAGCTGTCGTCATGTCACCTGCCTTCTTGTCATGAGAGGCAGCGTAAGGAAAACAGCGGCTTATTAACGTGTCTTTCATTTTTCCAGGTCACACAGTTCACTATTAGTCAGGAAGATCAACACACACGCTATCAAAAAGCAGTTTTGCGGCAAACACTTTTGAGATACAAGCCCGTAACTGACATGCATACATCTGACGTCTGTGGACTCGAGGCGCATGAAAGGCAGGTACATCATCTCAGCCGGTATCGCTTTTGATCGTCTTTGAACGTCTTTTCTCTTCAACACCCCCCCCCCCTCTGTTCTTAATTTGTATTCACAGGGGGGTTCTCCGCCGTCTGAGGTTACATAGATGAGAATTGGGGGGGATTTGAGGGATCTCTCTCCAGCAGCGTTTTAAAGAGGCTGAGGTATCAATCAGGTGCTGATGTTACACTGACGCAATGTTTCAGCCTATAGACGAGGTTACTTCTGGACGCTAAGCAGCTTTATATCAACTTACCAGCAGCTAATTTAGATATCTGTTCACATTTGACGAATTATCCTGTGAACAAATGTGCGAAGACAGTTACATGATGTTTGGTTCTGTATTAATTAGGAGCTTTCTATCAGGGACGTACACATTTTAAAATGCGACTAATGAGCTGTTGGATGCTTTACAGTGAGGTAATATCGAGTTGAGTCGACGGTCACTGAACTGTGCAAATCTGTCTGATAAAGTGGAAAGAGAAAAATCGCAAAAACACATTTTATAGCGTTTATTCTCATGCTTTCAAGTGTAATTCAAAGCATTCACCAAAGAAACGGAATACAAACAAAACATTGTCTTCCATTTTGAAATTTGATACATTCAAGAGTGCAATTATTTAGTATAAATAGAATAAAATATCTGGGTGTCATAGAATATAATCTCTTTTTAAAAAAATGTTTAGAACCACTTCAAAGTAGGAAATATAGCATTTACATGAAGCAGACATTCATAGATCAGCGGGTGCACAGCACTGTTCACCAAACCCAGCCCTAAAATGATCAACAGCTTGTAATCATTAGAAACATATATTAAAAAATTAAGCTACACATTGTACAGCAAGTGTGCAATCAGCCCGAGGATGCTATGATGTTCACATCCAACAGCATAAAATATCACAGTACTTTAAGGACGGGGTGATTATCCCACAATAAGGTGCAGGGTTGGTTGGAGTCAGCTCTTAATGAAATTCTATTTCAGCAGTCAGATTTAAATTGCATTCTAAGAAATGAATTAGACGGAAGAACAACAGCATATTTCTTGTTCAAAGAAAAATAACACGGAACGTTTCAGTCCTGACATGACAAGTCTGAATCAGAAATGACTCCACAACCCTGCTTAGAGGTGAAAAGGCGCTATGGGGCAGAGGCTGACTAGTTTTTCTTCTTGCAGTTTGTTGTCTCTGCGTTGTTTGACTCATCTTTGGCTTTTAGCGATCCACTTTGTCCCTTGACAGGAGAAACCGGGGCGTGCTTCCCCGCCGCTCCTTTCCCACTGGACCCTTTGGTTGAGGCAGTGGAAGTCGTCCCGTTGGTTGCGCCTTTATCGGTGCACGCTTTATTTACCTCAGCGGTGAGGGCGGCATAAGGGGAGTGGCCGGCGAAGAGGGTTTTGTAGATGGTCGACTCGATGGCAGCGAATGGTGAGACGGAGGAGCCTGTCAGCATCATCCTTGACTTAAAAAAAGAAAAAGAGAAGATAAAATGTCAAGATGGAAACAAAATGTCTTATTAGGTTTAGAATGAAGTATGTGACCGCCTAATCATTTCCAAACTCTGGAAGTGTCTCAAAATCCTTCCCCATATTCTGCTGGAGATGCAACGATAAGTCGAGTCGAGTCGATTGACAGAAAAGTTATTGAAAATTATTATTAGATTATTTAATCATTTTTCATGCAAAACTGTCAGGAAAAGCAGTTTTTAGCCTCTCAAATATGGAGATTTTCTGCTTTTCTATCATTTATATCATATTAAACTGAATATCGCCTGGGTTTGGACTGACAACAAGACATTTAAAGACATCACTTCGGAATTTGAGAAACTGGGATGGAAATGTTGTACTATTTTCTGACTTTTTATAGACCAAGCGATAAATCGAGAAAATAAACTGCAGATTAATCTATAATAAAAAGAGTCATTAGTTGCAGCCCGTAATGACTACTTGTATGTGAAAGGACTCTCTTGTGGTGATGAACCTTAAGAGTCTCGGCTCTGCAGTTGTATGTAATTTGTCATTTTTTCATGGATCGCCACCGAGATGTTGGCCTAGTTTACAGATAAACACACTAAGTAACATTATTAGTATTCTTCTCATTAGAGGATGAGAGTATAACATCTGCATCATCAGGAACACAAAATAATAAATAGCAAGTTTGGACGCAACTCTTAAAATGTGATGAAACGGCTCGCCGTTAATTTGACAGATCAGAGACGGAGGGAGCTAACAGAATGAGAGTTGAAAGAAGACATGGTAGATTTATCTGTGTCTCAGTCAAGAGCACAAGTTTCCCAGAGAAGAGAGGAGAGGATGATGCAAGCTGATGAAAATGATGCAAAAGCCCCAGCCCTACGGGTAATACCGAGCTAATGTGAGTCACCGCAGCTAAAACTTCAAAAAAGCTGAGGGAGAAAGGTCATTTAGAAGACGAGACGCCACAGATTTGGAAGAAGCTACAGCGCCAAACATTCGTTATACCTGAGTTAAGATCAAATAATAAACAAAGAAAGGCATGACATCGTTTTTCCATGTCGTGGGGAAGCAAATGGACCAAAACAGGCCTTCCTGTTTTGTATCTGAATCACTACCACCTTGAGTGTTTATCCTGAAGGTCACAGTGTCAGGTATGGGCTACGCTTAATACACCACACTGACCTTGTTGACCACGGTAAAGACGGTGTAGATGAGCATCAGGTGGTGCTTCTGGAGAGGCAGGTAGTGAGTCTGCTGCAGAGCAAACAGCACCGCCCCTATCAGGGTGATCTTGGTGGGGCTTAACAGACATTCAATGAGACAGTGATTATGATATAATATTTGACACAAAATAAATAAATGGTGAGGGTGATAACTTTGAACCAAACTGGAGACACACACCATCACTGTAGATGTACATGAATTCCCCTTGAGTTTATAATTCAAATCATGTAAAGCTGCCTTTACCCTCATCCTGCAGACCCCACATCTATACTGTTTGTCATATTTCATCATTCCAATATTGCATGACTTTGTCAATCAATTTGCTACTAATGACTCCATGCCATTGTTTATCTCTTTTGATTAGTTCCTTTTTTTTTTTTTTTTTTTTTTTTTAATACCACTATGTATAATATCTATATCATCGTCATATGGGAGCCCAGTCAAAAGCAGCCAATGGCAGCCCATGCAGTTTTACAAGATTAAATAGAATTGATAGATATAATGTTTGCCATGGGTCCTGAGTTAAAGTATCATACACTTGCATGCGGGGGTAGTGGCTCTCTGTCAGTCATTTTAAAAGGAGACAGACACATATTTTTCGTTTTAAAAAAATAGGTAAATAAACTGTAACTTTCCCAAAATAATAATAATAATCTTTTTTTTCACATTATCTACGTAACTAATAATGTTTTGAGAAGAACATTTTGATATGATGGCTGTTTACTACAGTAGTTTATTCTTGGGGTCCCCAGAGACCCCAGTCGGTAGTCCTTGTATGTTAAATATGTTGGTAGGATGAGGGTGAAGGTTACAAAGAGAACATGTTTGATAAGATTTGTATGCACACATAACTACCAGCTGTAGCATGATATCTCTAGATGTGTTGAGTGTCTCTATGTGTGGTTAGGAATAGTTAGACATTTTGAGAAATGCACTTATTCAAATATAAAAAGGTACAACTAGGACAACCGGTCATCTAATTTTAGCGTAGCATGACTAATTGCACTTTGAGTTTTGTTCATTCAAATGAAAAGTGCGCTTATAAATAAAATGTATTATTATTATTATTATTATTATTATATTTGAAGCAGGGGAAAATAGCTGTCATGGCTCTGTCCAGGCAACACAATCTGCATACCAGCAACTCTATAGATCAACAATCAAAATCAAAATGTTGTATCTTGTTTGTTAAGTGTAAGAATGACAAGTTGTAGTTTTACACGAGGGGTTATGTACCAGCTGTAACATTGCAACATGTAGTCATCACGTAAATAAGCGCATTTCCCAAAATGTCAAACTATTCCTTTTAAATGTCACATCACAATACACTCATCGTATTGAAAATGTAGTTTCATAATAAAAATGACTTACTAAGACATTTTGAGGAGCTCATTGGTCTCTGGTTTCCACACGCCTCGAACAAGCTGCTCAAAATTACTTATCAGACCACCTCCTGCACCTAGTGGGGGTAGAAAAGACACGTATGCTTGATTCAGATTCATATTCGTATATATATAATACATGTAAAAAAAAAAAATCCTTCTGCATGCACCATCAGCTACTGACCTTTAGCCCACCCTATGGCGATCATAACCAGCAGACTGTCTGTGTATTTGCTGCGTGCCTGGGTGACCCCCCCAAGCACCTTCCACGTCCTGGTCACTTCCTTCATCCCTGACAACACCAGCCTGAGAGGCAGCAGGGCAGCACAGCAGTACACCAGGTCCATGGGGCAGTAAAACAAGAGGTACCTGTAGAGAGACAGACACACACACACACACACACACACACACACACACACACACACACACTATGTGTTCATTAAACAGTTTGACATTACCACCTGACAGTTTCTGTCAAACACCTGGCTTCACCAGCAGAGGGCGCTGTGTATATTTGTGAGGAGGGTGTAATTATATGTGCCACCAGCAGAGGGTACCCTAAGCCTTCATATTAAGAGTTGGGAGCTTTACAATAACCTCTCTGTTATATTCAAAGCCTTCCACATTTCATGCTCCCTTTACAGGACGTTAAGTAGCTGTGCATTTACAAGTGAACCTTTTCTTCTCATTTGTAAAGGGCATTTCACTAATCTTACAACCTTCTCCTTCCCTTCCTCTCTTGCTCTTTTCCCTACTTACTATACCCTTTTTTTTTTTCAGTCTCAAGATATTTACCAGGTGATGGAAGCGAGCAGGACACTGGTGCTGTTGGACAGAGGTGCAACAGCCGGCTCGGCCAGCATGACGGCAGACAGCACGGCTCCCCCGAAACAGAAGAGCATGGAGCTGAACCAGCAGGCTAAGGGGCTGATTCTGGAGACCTCAAGAACGCCTGCAGAAAAACAGAAGTATGTTTGTCAGCAGGATCACTGTTATGTGGCTTCCCTCGAGTCCCCTATATGTGTGTTATATTTTCCATATGTAAGGTCTTAGCATTCCTATAGGGTCTCTAACGATCTGGGAACACCCAGCAATCACTGTTGTTGTTGAATGTTCACCATAATAAGCATTAAACATAGTCTTCATTGTAGTGGAGGGATTTATATAATGACAGTAATAATGCCTAAGAGACAGGCTTTGTGGCTATGAGTAAAACTTAGTCTACACTAAAAAGCCTTTTCTGAAGTCTCAATTCTACTTTAGCATTTCAGGGTATTAGAAGTAGAAGTCAAGTTTGATACGTTGGCTCTTTTCCTTGTCTGAATCTTGCTTTTGATTCCAAATGCAGATGTATTTACTCTAGACCACACATGGTGGTATGGAGTACAAACACTAAACAAAAGAGCAGTACACAGGTAAACAACTAGAATCCATCGTTAGCACAAGTTAAGTCATTTAAAGAGGAAAAACATTGACTCAGGTTGGTTTATCTGTCTACACTAATTATATATGTTTCAACATAGACGGATGGCTTACAAAGTATTTTGCCGGGTACTTATTTCTATTCTCAACAATGCTTGGGATTTTACAATCAAACAAAACATGACATTCATCCCGCAGGCATTTGTCTTTACAAAACTTACAAAAACCTTGTACCCTTCCAGACCTTTGTATCCTCCTGTTACTTTAGGAGCTCTGCTATTAGGGACTCGAGGATTAAAAATAGCCTGGGCTTTGCTCCTGTTTTCTTAAAATCCTCTTAAAATGCACAATATAAGTCACATGATGGCGTGATCTTTTAAACTCCGCTCAACTGCTGGCTTCAGCCGTTTGATATTATCAAACCTCTGCTCCAAGCAATTGCATGAAAAGCCGCGTTCATCTCATTTTCGCTCAACAAATGTTTGTCATAAATGGTGATGCATACATTGGGATCAACAGATTAAATGAACAATCGCACATTGTCCGACTAAGATTTGATCTCCCAATCCATGAAACTGTATAATATTAACTAGCTAGAGGGAACAAATAGAGAGAGGTTTGTCAAGTACACTCACATTATTTGCTTCTGGGCCTATGGTTCAAAGTGCAGAGCAGAGGCTCGACATTTACAGCTACAAACCATATCAGCTCAGTGCAGATACTGACCGGCTGCTCAATGTTTCCACCCTGTAGAAAAAAACACTCTATTCATGTTCCCACTGAAAGCTGATAATACTGTATTTACTGTAAACCTTCACTATGAAAGGAAGGTTTGGTGTAACTATATATATATTATAGTGTCGACACAGGTTTTATTGACAAAACTACAACACTTTTGTGTCCTTTAAACAACTCTATCTACGTTGAGATGGACCAACAAGGCCGACCACCAACCAAGATTCACACTTAACCTCAGACAGGTAGTGCTCAGCCAACCCTGAGCCACCTGCCCCGAGTCACTATGGCCACTCACAGGACCATACAGGTAATCTGAGGATTACATACAGATTATAGACTCCTGGAGAGAGATCGGTAAACCAGGAGGATTTATAGCTCGATCTGCCTCCTCTGCAGACTGCCAGTAGATTCAGTCTGCTCGGCTAATTTTTTTTTACTTTGCTGTCACTCACAAAAAATTGAATTGATAGATGAGCAGTTTAATTTACCATTCATTAAATCTTTAACGTTGTAAATTACAGTTTGGAAGTTTCCAAATGAGAGACATTTAACACAATTATTATTTTTGACACTTCTGATGCTAAGAATAGAATGGAAAGCTAACTGTGAATAATAAAAGTACCAATACAACAATGTAAAAATACCTGTTTATAAGTAAAAAAAATTAAAGTTTAGCAAAAGTAAAAGTACTCGCTCTGCAGTAAAACTGTTACATTATTATACATGACATTATAAGATTGTTAATACTGATGCAACAATGTCTAAGCATAATAATGGGTCAGAAAAGGCAAATCTGTATTAATTTTTCAGACTTCTCTACAATCTTTTTTGTGAAATAAGAGATAATTTTACCTCTTTGTGCTTCAAACTTTTATTCAAATAAAACCATGCGAGCAGTTTAGAGGGGAAATGTCTCTTTGTTAGAACTGCTAACAAGCCATTAACTTCTGAAATATGGAATTGTTAATACATAGACACAATCAATAATGCCTACATGTTCTCCATATCTTCATTACTTGGTCACTATTTTAAATAAAAGGTGGGAATTCCGACAACTTCTGTAGTTATATTGACCCATTTGAGTGAAATATAGCAAATCAGACGGATGGACATACATATGTGAATGGATGGAGGAGTGTCAACGTTTCTGAAATAAGAAGAACTAAGAACCATGTCGATGGGACATTCGGAGCCATGTCAAATAAATATTGATGGTCCAAGAGGAAAAAAAGAATATTAATGGATTTCAGAAACTCTTTGTTTGGGGGATAACTCTGCTCTAAGTTTGAGATGTAAACAGGAAGTATACTGTTGCCATGGAGTCGGTCAGTTAGTTAGATGTGGGCTACAACGTGAGGCTTTTTTAAGGCTATATTTGTTTACAATTTGGAAAATATCCCCATTAAAAAATATGCCAAATTAATATTAGCAGTTCCTGTTTGCTGTGTACACATTTACCTACAGACAACTATCACTGGATTACTTTGATACTGAAGAAAACTTAACAATGTGATGATTCTCAGGAAAGTTCTGGAGTCATAAGGAGCACTTTTCTTTTCTTTTTTTATCTATGAGATCTAAGTGGATTTATTGATCGTTTCTTCAGAGATAATGATATCTTCGGAGAGAGTGTAAGTCACACTGAATCAAAAACAAATGTGTTCAGATTGGACTGAGTTATGACTCTAAGAAAGAATACAAATGTTCATGCGCTAAGAGTTTTAAAGTACCTTAACAGCCTTTCATGAACTGTGCGTCACAGCAACTGCTTCAACTACTGACGGTGTTGGGTTAGGGTTAAACTAAAGTTACCAACTCCTCGATGTTTTTATAACCCCGGTGCATGCATCTGTCCCTTTCACATCAGTGTCTTGACCTCACGTCTGTCCCTTCACACCCCCCTTCAACTCTCCCACGCCCCCCATGGGCGGTCGTGGGAACTGCGTGCAACTGCAGCATCAAAGGATGTGTACATGAAGTTTGATGCAATGAACGTTTGTGGTACAAAACGTACCTACGACAGTTGGAAGAGGAGGAAGTTTGAAAAAACTAAAATACAAGAAGAAAATTGCACACAAATGCCACACGGGAAAGAGCGGTTATAAAAAGGGCCAACAGTCTGCCGCCCTGACTGCATATCCTTTCTTCCTGTGAGAGCCACAGCCTACACACATGCTCAGTGTCAGTTCACAAGTGCAGCATAGTAAACATGGCCGCTATGTCATCACTTTCAGTTCCAGAGCAAAACAAACAGCAGTCCGAGCCTGACTGGCCGAGCACCATCTCCAACACCGATGGTGTTTCATTTAAAAAGGTTGTAACTTTAGCGCTATAATTGCAATATAACACATGTGCAACCGTTGCTTTTCAGATAGATTTCAGATGCTAAAAGAAATAATACTTTAGGGCTGGGCAATATATCAATATTGTGATATGAGACTAGATATCGTCTTGGATTTTGATATCGTAATGTGTCATAAGTGTTGTCTTTTCCTGGTTTTAAAGGTTGCATTGCAGTAAAGTGATGTCGTAATATATCGTAATTGATTTTTTCCATATCGCCATGCAACTGCAACGCTGACATATAACACACTGCTTGGACTGCTCTGAAATGTTGGGCTACAAACACACCTTTCAACCGGATCAAGGGCCGATTTCCTGGTTTGCATTTGAAGGAGACACATTTACAAGTCAAATTTGAGACATACAGGCCAAGTACACCACAGCTGCAACATGTCATACTGGTTGTATTTTCAATTCCTCTTCTTTCTTCCATCTCTATCTCCAGTGAGAAGATGCAGAGTGGGCTCTCTCTTCTCCTCTCAAAACAAACCAAAGACAGTTCCCTTTTTAGAAATCTCTCTCTCCTCAGAGTCATAAACAAACGCAATTGTTGTAATCCGAGATCAGTTTTGCCTTTTGAAGTCATTTGAAATGAGAGCAAAGGTATCTTATATAAGTATATTAACTGTACATAAAGGGATGTACATGGATCTTTACATATGAAGGGGATATGGAGACAAGTCTTGTAGCTGAGAAATAGTTCAGTGCTGCTGCAGCCCGATCAAAAACAAAAACAATCATTTGAGTCTTACCCAGGACGGCATTTCTCCTGCTGGCATACACACTGACACACATGATCTAAGCCTGTAAACAAGTCATCCCTCCTCTCTTCTGAAACTAGATAGCTAGATAAGAAACAAGTGGCTTATCTCTGGTTATTTTTGGCCTTGAAGAGAGAACTCCTGATTGACATTCAACCACAGCTCCTCTTCCACGTCCCTGTCCTCCTGCGTCCGACACGTCCCAGGAATGTTTATAAATCCTAAAATAACTCCATGGTAAACCGTGGTGACAGACATGAACGTCAAAGAAAACTACCGAGCTCTTAAACTGCCGACTACCGAGCAGGAAGGGAAGATTTAACAGGAAAGAGACAATAAAGGGAGGGTTGAGGGGTTTATGGCATTCCTTTCCTTCTTGGGGAGAAGGAGAACTTGAGCCAAGTGTTTTGTGTCTTGACTTGTATTGCCGTTTTATTGAATTTCTTTTGAAAGGATCCTGAGATTCAAGCCTTTCTTTTGCTAACCTCTCTGTAAAGAGGATTTCGTGTTGTGTTTGCTGATCTCGGGCACATTGTTTGTCCATGTTTTTACTCTCTGTGTATCTTTTTTTCTCAGCTACAGAAAGATAGATGGTCGTAGATGAAGGGCTAAAAAGTCACGAGAGCTCAGATGCTTCGCGGGGCAAGTTCCAAAATAGACTGTAGATTTACAGCAGTGGGACTACAATGGAGTGTGGCGTGTGGTGTGTGTGTGTGTGTGTGTGTGTGTGTGTGTGTGTGTGTGTGTGGAAAGTGGTGCAGTTAAAAGTCCACCTGTCCCTGTAGACATTATCTCAGTGACATAACATAGTTGGCTCAGTTTCTGCCTTTGGTCTGAGCTGATACAATCAACAGTGGCTCAGTAGCAGTGCGTGCTCTTAAATTAAGACTCAGTTATGAACTCTAATTGGGGCAGAATACCAGAAATGACACATCTTACTTTTGTTTTAAATAACCATTCATTGTTGATTAAGATTATTATGTTCAGTTTGTTTTTTTTAATTGTTATTAAGAGGTGTTAATTCAACTTTATGATAATATTGGAGGATGTTGTTTTGTAGTGCTGCTGAATTGCATTTCATAATACAGAGGTGTTATTTATTAATTAGCTTAACCTAACTTCATTACTGGGGTGGTGATGAATCAAGCGGACAAAATAGTAGAAACAACTGTTAATATACAAATAGATAATGAAAAATAACAAACCATTAACTAAGGCCATTATGAGTCATTTAGCTTTTGATAACAGCTTATAGTATGAATTTATATCCTAAATGTTATTTAATATCCTTATCACAAGAAAAGAGCACAACAGAAACAAAGGATGCTATATGCACAAATTAATATAGATTAAATAAGTGAATTATGTGTTTGAGTTAACAACCTCTAAAGTGTAAGTGTGTCGTCACACAGGCTGCGTGGCATGCCGGTGGAGAGCTCGACATGCCGGGATAGTTGTAGGTCTATTGTCGAAGTTTCACCAGGTCAAACTTTTGCAAGACAAAACAAAATAACTTGCAGCAACTTTGTGGAAAACTGTAAATGTCGTGCCAGTTATAACGCGCTTGAACTTTGCGTCAGACACTTACCTGGCTGCTCCCTCAGAGCCATGATTGACACGACATAGTGCGCCATGTCAAAGAATGGAAACATGGACAAGTTTGCCAGTCCGTGGGACAGCTCGTCCAAATGCAGCACTCCGAACAACTCCATAATCTTAATTGTAAATCTCTTCAGCAAGAGGAAGCTAGTCTAGTTAATCCCCGGCAAAGACTTCGAGAGAAGAAACGGCACCGGTCCAACCCAGAGCATCAAGGCTTCTTCCTGCACTGTAAAGTCTGACACAAGCCCAAACAAACAGCTGTGTGCGGCCGAGCAGCTCGCAGCTGGGCTAGTTGGCCGCCGCTCGTCGCCGGGCAACAGACGTGTAACGCCAGAGGATGGTCGTCATCATCGGTGTTACACCCTGTGGTGTGACAGACTATAGTGTTACAGTCTGTGGTGTGACAGTCTATAGTGTTACCTATGAGTGTTACTACTTAAGACGACGCTGTCATCGGCGCATAGCCGGAATTCCTGCTCCGTGTTCCACCAGTGAGGTGGCGGGCGGAGCCAGAGAGGCTTTGTGATTGGAGGAGCCAGAGCACGAGTGGGCCAATCACGTGTCACAGTGTGGTTTCGCGAGGGGATGCTAACAAACACAGTATTGTTGTTGGCCTACTTGTTGCCTGCACGAGTAGACTATAATATAAGGTAGAATTGATGTTAATGTTAATATCGTGTTATTATATTGTTTGATGTTACTTTAATAGGTTTATATTACGTTATTACTGTTAACTATGTTGTATCTGTTATTAATAATGTGTGCTTTAATTTCAAGGGTTTGCTTCATAATAGTTTTCCACTTTCACCAGCTAGTCCCACCTAATCAAGTCAACTATAACACGTTACTGTATGATAGTTTTTTGTTGTATGTTTAGTTTTTTCTTGTTTGGTCAGTGTGTCATGTTTATATGGCTCTGAGGAGATATCTGACTTTTTACTTGAGGCAACCAGGATATACACAAGAGCAAGTATTTAATGTTGTTGTATATGTATGCAAAGACGTGCAAACAATATACAGATGAGACTCAAGGCAGGTGCAAAAAAGTCATCCATGTCTTGTAACAGATCTGTCTATCCCATGAAGCGCAAAAGGGGGATAAATAAATTGCTTTAACAACATGTAATTAATAATTTGACACATAGAAATATTTCCAACCCCTTGTGGTATATGATTTAAGAAAGAACTCCAAGGAAAATATGTGTTTTAATACTTTTATTTGCTCCCTCCCCTACATTCACACATCTCATTCTTCATTGATCATGAACGTTTGCAGCCCTGCCAACTATGGTTTGTACAGTTCAAGAAAATTAGAGCAATTGGAGCCATATTATATACAGTTGTGTACAAAATTGCCACCCGACTATCAGGACTGCACATTTAAACAGCTTTTTGGCTGTTTTGGCTAACATGACAACATGTGAGAAAATGCAGAAAAGATAGTGTAACTTACTACTAAAAAACAAATATATGGTAATCACCACTTAGTCTGTTGTCTCACATTGGGTCATATTTTTACTTTGACAGCACACAGATCTTAAAGGAAGTGGTGACATAGAATCTAGTTCACCGCTATGCAAGTTTTTGCAATAACACAAATGCAAAAGCACGTAAAACAGATTCAATATGTGTAGAGGAGGGTGGTTTCTCTAGTGAGTTTAATCATGTGAGAGCCAGAACCGTGGTTTTATAATGCATTTAAAATTTTAAATTTTAATTTCATGTATTTCAATTAACCAAAATTGACAAAAGTTGCAAGGTTGGTTGTATTGTATGTACATAATTATATATTTAAAATATATTTTTTTAATTTAATTAAAAAACATTTTTTATCACAATTAGTTTTGTGCATTAAACATTCAACAGTTTTTAGATGTGCAAATTAGTCAGCCAGAGTTTTGTCCAGCCTGAGCATGACACCTGGTGGTCACTTGATATTCATTGTTTTTCTTTGTCTCTGGCTTTTTTTTTTAACCTTCGCCCTCTAGTTACAATTGAATCATATCCAATAATAATTGTTCCGCTCCAGATGGGTTTATTTGCACGGCAGTAGCTCCACCTGCTATTGAGACACTGAAACATCCATCCTCGTTTGATTTTCCACTACCACATGGCCTGTCTAAGCAACTGAAAATACACTTTCTACTGTCAGCTACACTTACACTTTAAAGATATAAATAAAATAGTTAATGATCTCTGAATCAAAAACAGAGCAATGTGTAAAGGTATTTTTTAGGAGCTATAGAGAGCTGTAATGTGAGGGGATATCCACGAGGTGGCAGCAGTCAAACATCATTTACATGCATCACTATGTTGATGTCTGCTCACACATTATCTTACTGAAACATCAGCAACAGTCTAATACTAATTTTATATCATGTTCATATGTTATGCTCTCTTATTAAAAAAGATAAATCAGCAAGTGAATGCATTCAGAAAATTGTCAAAAATAAAATGGAACATAAAAAAAAAAAGATAACAATTCGTTATCAAACTTTTGGTTTAACTGAGGTTGGGACCAGTAAAAAATGGTGGTGTGACCTTTGCTACACAAAGCCATTGTGTCACTTGTTACAACCTAAATGGAAACTACCTATTGTAGATGATGTCATTCCAAAACCTGGATTAACATGGACTGATAACATAGAAGTGGCACAATACCTGACATGGCCAGGTGATGATGTAACCACATATTTAACATCACAGTGAAACTCCACCCGAGACCGCTCCTGTGTTTGTGTTGGTATCCGGCAGAGTGCTGAGATGTGTATCAGCTTGTTGAAACCTCTGACTTGTGACTTGTACAATGTTGACATTGAAAGTGCATTACTACTATGGACTGCATTTTTGATATCGCCCAGCTATATTGTGTGACACCTCCCATAAATATATTATAGGACCGTGGGTCCATCAGGGTCAAGGCTCAGTGCTTGTCAATGCTTTCAACACTCTCTCTCTCACACACACACACGCACACACACACACACACACACTCTCCACTCCCTCTGAGCCCTTCTCATCAGTATTCTCCCAGTGGTGCAGGATTAAACAGTGTCCGCAGCACAGACAGTACATAGACAGCCTCTCATTCCTCAGATTTTTGGGACCCACCTCAGAGGCCAAAACTGGGGAGAATCTTTATTCAATTACGTCTGTGGCCGCCAAGACTGTCACCAACGTGTTACCCCCTAGTTCAAACCCCACAGTGCTGTCTTCTCAGGGGAAGTGAGGCAGGGGTGAAGCCAAATGAGGTTGTGCTTGTGTTTGTAATGAACATGTACATGAAGAGTTTGCTGGTCTTTAAAAAAGGGCTCCTGTTATATTCCCGTCAAACAATTAAAGATCAAAACTATTTAATGAAATGGCGAAGAGGTGCAGGCAGCTAAAAATGACCCGCAAAGTTTTGGCTTGGGTGTGTAAAAAACCGTAAGATAAGCAGTAAAATAGTAATAGTAGTTTGAGTTGACTCCCTTACTTTCTTTAGAAAACCAGATAATTTTTCAGCAATTTTTTATGGTGCGTTTAATCTGCATTAAGTTCTTTCTTTTCACCCACTTGGGGGCAGCACAACATGACATTAACATATTGTCACGTCATAGTTGTTATGGCGGAAATGTTGGCACATAGCAACGTAAGAATTAATTGTTGTGTTTTTGTCCACCTGATGCATTTAATTCCAACATTAACTCTCCTTTTCATTGTTCACAAGCTAGTCGCTAACTGTGTCTGTCTGCTGTTTGGTGCTGGGCTAATGGTAGCTTATGGTGTATATTTTTTTTTACTGAAAAATGCTGCATCTGGAAACGATGATGCTAATGAGAGCGGAAAGAGCGAACCGAAACTGTATGGTAGCAGGCCATAAAAACACAACAATGAGTTAAAAGTAGCTAAAACGGCCCTTTGAGCTGAAAGGAACTGAAGTTTGTTGATAATTAATTTGTAGGTTTTGTCACTATGAGAGACCCCTTTCACATACCCATAGTCAGTTGTTCCATTGTTGGTATAAAGATCGATTAAAGGAGATGTTTTAGTATATTAATAAGCATTCCCGCACAGACAAGTACCAATGTTATTGCGTATATTGTGTCGTCATCATTTAACAGACTATAGCTGTCTGATGTGTCTTACTTTTTTACTTTACCCGTCTGTTGAAATGAAGTGGTGTTGTATGGAGAAGAGATGCATCATAATGCAACAAAAGCAAACGTATTTCTTAAAATAATATTTCCAGAGAAGATGTTGGAAACAGGACACAAGCCACACCTATAGAAAGATGACACAAAGACAGAATGAGTAATCGTGAATGTGCCACACATCTGTTCTGATTACATTGTTTTTCAGGTGTTCAAGTTGATGCGTAATTACCCAGAAAATGTTACCTATTATGCACAACCGGTCAACTGACACGAAACACAGGACCTTTTTTATAGCGGACGAAGGCGGCACGTGACGCACTCTTCTGGCGTGCATGTTGTTGTGTAGCAACAGAGCGAATTCCTGGGTATGGTGAGTAAGATACAGTATACCAGCCCATTAATCAAACAGGACCCCTGAGAGGATCCATTATTTGTGTGTATGTGTGTGACTGTCTTTGCTCTGCAGTAAATGACTTTGAATTCATATGAACAATGAACGCACGTCTCAGATGTGTTAACAGATATCTCAAGCTTCTAGGCTAGTGCCAGCAAGTCTTCTTGTTCATGTCCCGTTCAACCATAAGTGAGCTTGCATCTGAAACTTGATTCTGAGATTGCTTCCCATCTGTGGCTGATTTCTCCTACATACGTTCTTGGACTCTTGTGAATCATTCTTTCAAACGGCTTTTAATTATAGCTTGAAACCCTAATCTTCCTAAACTGCCAACTTGTGTTTCTGCAAACAATTATTCTTCAAAGTTGAACACTATTGTCAATGACGGATGATCCTTTAGTTCCCTGCTCTGGACAAATGAACTTTTGTCCTTAAAGAAAGTCAATATAATATTGATATTAAGCTAAGCTTAACCTCTACCAGGGATGGAAAGGAACTCAGTAGATTTACTCAAGAACTGTGCTTTAGCAACATTTTGAGGTTGTACTAGACTTGTACTACTCCATTGTATGCTACTTTATACTTCTACTCTACTACATTTCAGAGGGAAATATATAACTAGTGGTTCCCAACGATTTTGCTTGTGACCCCTGACAACAGTTTCTAGTTTGGCCTCGTGGTTGTGTTTCAGATGTCTTTGAGTTTTTAGCAGTTCCACCAAAGCAACAGTTCCCCTCTAAACGTCTCACAAGCTTTCATAAATATTCATAAATATTTTAAGTCAAAAGGGGAAAATGATCTGTTATTTAACTGATAATACTTCCATACTTATAGGCAGTAATATGTGAATGCAGGACTTTCACTTTTCTTTATTTACGTGTTTTTACGTTGTGGCGTCGGTATTTTTAGTCAAGTAAAAGATGTGAGTACTTCTTCCACCACTGTGATGAAGTTAAGAATATCATCAGACCTTGCCTATCTGCTCTGAAAGCCAGAGTGAGGTAAAAAAAAAATGTCACAGAGATTTGTTTACATCAACATCTATTCCAGACCCTGACTCAGGCGCTGTGATGTGTCACCTTCGTACATTCATCCCCAGCAACACTGCTTAAAACAGAAACTAACCCTAAATTTCCTTGGAACAACCAGTGACATTTTTGTGGTTGGCTAAATATGTCAAGCGATAGAGACATGAAACAGGTCATATAGGGTTACGGCTGTGAGGGCGGCGGTTATATTGGACTTTTTTCCTGGTGGTGTTTTTATTCCACTGAACTTTCTTTACACAGACACACAAGCAATTCCTGTTGGGATCAACTTACCTAAGAAGAAGAATAACGGCAACAGTGCTCCAGATATAAACACAGACACATGGCGTGATGATGCTTTATTCATTTCAGCAGCGTAACAAACTCCTGAGGTTCCTCTCGCTCCCATGGGTCTCATGATGAAGCTGCCTCAGCAGACACAACAACGATAGTTACACAAAGACTCGCTTGTCTTTATCCTCAACACCATGTTCATATGAAAACAGAAGTCCTGCTTTCATGATGAATAAATAAAGGTCATAAGGGGTTCAGGATCAGTTCCTTCAAGTAATCCCGCCCCTCCCCGCTCTCTCCTGGACACATCCAGCTGAATAAAACCACTGCAACTGGTTTCAATCAGTCAATAGTAGCATTGATCGGACTTGCGTCGACATTGATCTCACATACTTAAAGTGAAGGTGTAAATGAGCAAACACCATTCTGATCTACAGCCACAAGCATATACACATCAGTTAATCCTTTCACTCGCACTAATGAGACACAAGTATTGGATTTTTTTTCCTCCAAATAAAATGGCTTTCATGGCTGTTCAAACACATTCACAAACGCAATTTAATTTGGAGTACATAACACTAACATTGTCTAGAAAAATAAATAAAGATGAGATAAATCTCTGCATTGCTCATTTGCATTCACGACTTTCTTCATAATTGTTTTTGATGAGCTATCTAGATTATAATAATGCGATGAATGTGATAATGCCATAATGCTGTATTTCAATCTTATCAGACAGTCGTTTGCCTCATCTGAGGCTTATCTCTGGCTGTGTAGGCTGACTGCCTGAACAGAAGGGCTGACTATTCATTATGTATACGTGTGTGAGAGAACCTGGAGTGTGTACTCTGGACAGTCCGCGTGAATATATGTGTAAAAAACCTCATGTATGTTTTGAGCTTGGCACAAAGTAAAAGGCAGGTCAGTCCTGAAGAAGACTATCAAGATTAACCAGAACTATTTAATCATCTCCAGCAGTAATCAATGTAAAACTAAAGTACGTGTATTACATCAACATCACATGTGTACTCACAACAGTGCGACTAACTGTCAGACTGGATTGAGCTGTTTGCCTGAGGGTATAAACATCAGACTCTCTACATCCACATATGCATTAGAAAAAATTAACTTTAGTATTATATTTATAGTAACTTTATACTTTTATCATTTGCTTGAGGCTTGTCTGTATTTTGGGCCTGCTGGTGCAACTAGTCCATCGTCCTTTTGGTTTGAGCTGCTGAGGGGAACCAGATTTGTTTGTTTTGCTGCTTCTGGTTAAAGCAACACCAATCGATGTTTTTACATAAAAAAAAAAAAGAATCAGTTCTAGAGAGCGTTTTACCTTCTTTCAACTCACTCACTGTTTTGGTTTTAAAGACCAACTATACGCTATGTACTCAGCACCAAACCATTGACAGACAAAGTCATCCACCAGCTGGTGAGCAGTGGAGCATTTAGTAGCTAAAGAGCCACATATTTCTCTCTAGTTGGTGAAGACCAAAAGAGAGCTAAAAGACATTGAATATTGGACGCTGCTCCAAATGAATGCTAATGTTGCTCCACGTCTGCTACGTGTGTAAAAGGGCTCTTCTTGCTCACATTTTCAAACTCCCACAAAATGTCTCACGTACTGTTGGAATATTTATTAACGTTCCGTTCTGTTCGACATTTATCAGTTACCTGATGAAATGATTTTGTCATTTTTATTCAAGTTGGACTTTCCTCCGACACACCTGTGAAATATGTACAGTAGGTGTGTATTGGACACTTGCCATAACAACTGTATTAGGTGTTAATATGTCTAGTGACTAAAATAATCCATTAACGCTGCTTTAACGCTACTTTGTGTAATTGTTTTGTAATTATAGCCTTTTTTTTTTTTATTATTCAGAGGGCTTAAGCCAAACTGGATGTCAAGGGCCTAAGTAGGTTAATTTGACAAAATACTCTATTCGTGACTGTAAAATATCAAGGTTGAATTGTGCATCATCATTGATCTGATATCAGCTGTATCAATAAATCTGAGTTACGTACTAGTTCCCAATGCTGCAAATCATCTCACTGACGCAAGATTTACTCAGCAATGTTTCTTGGGTGACAAAGGCTCGAAGTGTACCATTCCCTGTGATTGTGACACATGGGGAAATGTGGTCTACAGCACATAAAATGTACATATAGAAGGGAAGTCAGTGAGTCAGATTGTTGTTTTCTGCCTCAGGAAACTAGATGTATGTGGGACATTGGCTGCCTCTGGGTCTGGCTGGAAAAACCTCTCACCCTCGAGACCTTTCCACAGTGTTCTCAGCTGCCAACTACACACACACACACACACACGCTCATGCACATACAAACCACCTAAAAACATAAATGCACTGAATTCTAGCAAGTGTGTGTGTGCTGGTGTGTGTCAGCCTGACCACACAACGATGCAGTGTCTGGCGTCACTCTGTGGTAAATTAGAAGTCATGTTATAAACAGATTGTTTTAGTCTCTGATTATGTGTGTACCAAATGACGGCTTAGTTTAAACACCAGAGACTCTGCCCAAGTGTCCTCTCTTTGATTACACAGAGGAGGTCTGGATGATAATTATTATACTAAAGAAAGTTGCACAGAATGATTTCCAAAAAGGATAAAGATACTGTATCACTAAAACATCTTCTGTGTGCGATGGAAGTGCAATGGCAATGTTCGTTGATTGGGAATATTACAGTTGCTATTGATAGACAGAAATTGAAAAAAAGTTATTGGTGGAAAGTAGCTGATTACATAATCTCAAATAACGTACTTTTTAAATTACGGTACATGCACTTAGCTTGAGTATTTCCCTTTTATGTGACTTTATACCTCTTCTTCACTACATTTCAAAGATAAATACTGTACCTTTTACTTTAATGCATTTATTTGGCAGCTATAGTTACTAGTTACTTTTCAGATTATGATTTAACATTTTAAAAACCTGAAGAATATGATAAAATACTCCAAAAAAATGCAATACAATATGAAATCCAACCTTTTTTACTTGTGACCCCTAATAGAACAGCAATGTATAAATGAGCCCCATGTTATGACTCAGATGTCCTTAAGTTGTTAGCAGTTTCACAAAAAGAGACATTTCCCCTCTGAACTTCTCACATAGTTTCCTTTTCAAATAAGTGTTTTGAAGACTTTATTATTTTTTATATATTTTACAAAGAAAATCAAAGTTTCAGTCCAAAGTCCAAAAATCTAAAACAGATTTGTTCTTCTTTCCTGCCTGATTAATTATCTCAGGACCCTCAGTTATCTTAAGACCCCTTAGGAAGGGTATACTACCCAACTGTATATAAAGTAGTATAGTATATAAACAACCAGCTCCACCTCGACCTGCTACGGAAGTAAAATGCTGCATACACGGTGAGGCAAAAGTATTAACAATCTCATAAAGATAATTTCAGTCGAGGGGCCATGTGTTTACCTAATGAGTACTTTTACTTTGATACTTCAAATACATTGTTGTATCGGTGCCGTGACTCAAGTAAAGGTTCTGAGAACTTTTCCAGCTTTTCCACCTCTAATGTAAGAACATTTTTTTACTGGTAATAATGGATATCCGATTGGTACACCATCAGGTTTTTCTTTCTTTCCATTTCCTTCTCCATCATTCTCTGGATGCATCCGCTCTTTCCGCATACAATCAAGAAATGAGGAGTGTTAAATGCTCCTGTGTGTCACACCATGGTAACACTAGGGATTACACACGGAGCAGCCCAGTTTTTCTGTTGGACCGCTTCCAGTCATTAAAACAAATGAAAACACCTCTGCATGCATCATACGCTCAGACACAGGGGGGAAGGGTGGAGGTTGAACTACACCCTCTTTACAAACCACACCAACCTCCTCTCTCTCATAAGCACACATGTGCACTTTCTCTTTGCTACTAGGCTACACCGTATCATTTTGGGAAGGCCAAACGAGGGTGTTGTCTGTTTCTGGTGAAACTACGTCGTGCAGCTGGTTGGAGAAATGGCTGTGGCAATACCTTAATAGAAACTATGACTGTTTACGTCAGTCAGAGAGAGTTCAGTGGATAGCTAAGTGGCGATTAGAAAAGATTGGCATTACCAAAATTACATGATGTCTGCCCTTCCAGTGTGTGTTTGTGTGTGTGTTCACCTTCATCTTTGGAAATGAGGGACTTGTGGATCACAGGGGAACAAATAAAACTGGAGGTTTAACCAGAGGGTACGTGAGAGCGAAAGCCAGACATAAGACTCACTCTGGCATTATAGAGGTCAAGCCAGCATTGACCTTTCACTTTGACCTTTAGCTTGTTGACCATCGGTGAGAGAAGACGACAGACAACATTGCACCCTTTGTATGTATGTAGGCCATGTTCACATGACAGAGCCGAGGTGTTCTCTGCTCTAGCAGATAAATCTTTAAAACACCAGCTTGGTGTTTCAGTGTGTACGTGGACAACTGAGCTTTTGCATAGTGATGACGTGTGTGTAAAGTTAAGAGAATCTTTCTGTCAATTCAACCCTAATTTTGAACGTTATACACGCATGCGCACAGTAGAGTCATCAACCTATGTTTGTGTTGACTTAATCAGACCATGTTGCAGTCATAAAAAATACATTTTATCACCGCAGCAGCTTTGAAATGACTGCTGGTTCACAGAAAATATTTATGAGACGCCGTTGAAACCACAATTTCTTACTTTTTTCATTGTCTAACATCAGAAGCAGAATGTCAATGAGAACAACTAAATGTTAAAATCAACGGTATTTAAACACCATATAGGTGATCACAGAGAGCTCAGACTGACACTCAGCACTCAGCTGTCCCAGTCCTCACCAGATATTGACTGTGATGCACAATTTCGTTGTTTGCCGGCTGAAAAGAGGACACTAAAGAGAAACATGCCGCACCGTGGGCAGCCTTAACAAGCTACAGTGTGTACGCAACTTGTTTTTTTACGTGAAGATTAAGTTTTAAAAATGACATGGCATAGTGCAGATGTATGCTAAATGTAGATTTAGACGCTGTACGCACTAGTTTTTGTAGGACTTTGTAGCAAACTTTGTGTTTCACTCTTCACGAGCTGCATCACAGTAAAAGCCCCCACTAGTGCCATAACCAATTCAATTCAGAGCGCTTTTCATGTTTTATTCATGTTACATGTTTTTACTGTCTGATGAAAGCTAATCAAAGGCATTAAGCAATGAGAAAAAATAATAGACTTTCAGAAAACGGTGTGGCTTCTATCTAAATATAAGTTCACTAAGAATAGTAGTATGAGAGAAAACCAAAACTCTACACACAAGCAGGGTTGTTTGAGCGTTAAGTTGTATCATGTGAGGAAAGAGCACGTTCTTCAACTCTTCTTGTGCTGCTACTTGTTTAATTCTCTCTCGCTCTCTCGCTCTCTCGCTCTCGCTCTCTTTTTCTTTTCTAAAATCACAATAACAGGGTGTAAGACTGCAGGTCAATTAAAACAGCTAAACCCACTGAGAGACTGCCAAAGGCTCTGGCCGCTCACTGTTTGCTTTTAACTGGTGAGGAAAAAGAAGTGTTTGTGTCTCAGTGTGTGTAAGGATCCATGGTGGGAAAACTGGCAATGTTTTGCACTTGGTGAAAAGATATGGGCTTTCTGTGTTAGACTCAAGGCCAAGTCCCAACTAAAGCATTGCAGAGCTTCCTGTCAAGGGCACTCTGAATTAATTATGTCCCCTTAATCCTGAGTGGCATACACATGTTTATGATTTATTGCAATAAGCAACTTGTGCCATTATTTGCTTGAAGGTATAATCAAAACACCACCCCCATGTTATCAAGATAATTCGAAGTTCATGCCTTTTAAAACGCACTTAATTCACTCTTTTTGCGTTTCAAGTCCCACTAATTTCCCGTGCTGCTTCAGACAGACATTTAGATTAATCAAGCCTGACTTGAGCGGTTGTCGTGCTGAGGAGGAATGCTCCTCTTGACTCTCTTCGTGTTTGAGGATAATTGGTACTGATTACCACCTCTTACTGTGTGTACTCACTGCTCATTGATGAGGAATGGCTCAAGCACCCAGATGCTCACAAACACATAGACACACTTTGTTGTCCCCAAATAAAAAAAAAAACTCAATGTGAAGACAAATGTGCAGATACAAACACTTTCCCCCATTATCTGCTCCAGGACATACCTGTTGAGGAGGAGGCTTGTTTATTTGAGCTGCTGTGTCTCTTAAAGACATTCCAGTGGGGTTTTCCCACGCTGAGGGTGGTGCTGGTAGCTGCAGAGGGTGGTGGTGGATGGGCTTGGGGCAAAGGCCTCTTGGACTTTGTGTTGATAGTCGTTGCACGAAGGGCCGAAAGAGTCTCGTCTGTCCACCACAATACATAACACACATTCCTCGGAGACATGTCCAGACTTGTCGGAAAAAACTATACACAAGGACAAACACAGTTTCTCACCGATGTAGTTGTTTAGAAAAGGGAATGTGGGTTGTATGCATGCATGTGCATGTGTGTATTTGAAAGAGGGGATTTAAAAACAGGATTACTGTTGTTTTTGTGTCTCAAATCAACACACAGCATCTAAACACGGATGCAAGATGCAGCTTTGCCGAGTTTGAAAAGAGGGCAGCAACAGTCTAGCTATAATTTCTTTTTTTTAAAGAGCTGGATAATCCGGCTATCAATAGAGACACAGTTAAAACCGAAAAGAAAAACACAAGTGAGCTGCCGTGAACTGTGTGGCTCCAAAATAGATCTTATCAGCCGGGCTCCTGTTGCCAGACAAGACTGACGAAAGAAAAAACATTTTACTATCTACTTATGCAGAGACATGCATGAGCACACACAGTTCACTGTTAAGGCCCGTTGCAGCATCCCCAAAGCTCCCATTGTCAACGTTCATCAGCAGCGTTTTGGGGAAACCAGAATTCCAAGACATTACAGGGCCAAAGAAGCAAAGCAAAGAAGGACCCCCCTCATTCTTTCTCACCCCCAGCTGCCAGGGAGGGGCAGCTCTGTGCCCTGATTTATACCCTGCAGGTGTCTAGCATGTTCATGTGCATGCATGCAGGCATAAGTTCATGCACGTGTAATGTCCGAACAAATTGCCCCTTTCAGTGTATTTTACTATTTAGATAAGGCTGTAAAGTTAAACACTGAGATAAATGCTTCACACTTTGAGCCCGCTCCATTAAGTCTGCACTGTAAAACTCTGGGAACCTCTTTCTGCTGTGCAAGGGCAGTCAGATTTAGTATGAGCTTGTAGCCACTCTACAAAACACATTATAAATATCTTTAGAGGCCAAACACCAATGGACATCAACTGATATTTATCGGATATTCCCTTTTAAAAGGGTATAAATAAACAACGGAACCAGTAAGTCATGTGTAATCCATGACAATGGACTCCAAAACCTATAAATGTCAACTGTAGCCATGTATTCTTTGATCCCAAGATAGGACCATTAATCTCCCTATGGCCAATGAAAGAGATGTACTGTTCTGCAATGCACAGACGCCTATAGCCAAAATAAAAAAAAATTGATATATGCCGAAGTTAACACACATTCTGCCTGTCACAACAGTTTCTTGCTCCCAAATCAATACTGCATTAAAAACAGGATTTCGGCCTGTGTAAACATTCTTACATAATTGCTGCCCACACAAAGAAATGATGCAGTGAAGTACCTGTTTCCTGCATGTCTGTTAAGGCATGCAAGCACAGATGAATGCACATGGAAATGTAAACATGCAGTCTGTCTATAGTCTGTCTTTTCTTTGAGAGAACAGCAAGCAACTAAAGGAACTTTTTACCTGTCTGAAATGTAGGAAAGAATTTATCGATTGCATTGTTTTTATTTTTCAACAATGCCTTGTTTCTTACAGCAGTCTGTGTCTTGGTTCCAGCCTGAACAAGCCCCCCCCCCCCTTCAAACACAACCTCAGAGTCTCTCCTTTCATTTTCCCAGAAGGATAGTCTTGATAAAGGGTATACTATTAGAAAAGATGGAGAAAAAAGGGGATGGGGTGATAAGAAAGAAATGCAGTGGGGTGGGGGGGGGGGGGGGGGAGTGGTCAGTGCAAAGTGCTGAATCAGCTCTTCCTAACACCCATCACACAATCTATTCCAGAGTTTCCCGAGGGAGCAGTTACGTTCTCAAGGCTCCACGCTCTATATAACGGGAACATTCATTGGACAGACCGCACTTAGTGACATGGATCACATTACTGTCCCGGGGAAATGCGTGCAAGAAAGGCTCCATGTAACATGGCTCATGTGTATAACAATGAGTCAAAGCATGAGAAAAGTCCAAGCCCATGTGCTTTTAAATATAAAGATCTGAACATCCCTGGAGGGAAATGTGCAAAGGACGGCCCTGTGATATCTGATGAGCTTTCATGTGAATGCCTGCGAGGTAATAGGGCAGGCTGGTGGGATGTTGTTTTTAGCTGTGTCACCACGCAGTGTTATTTCCATCTGTCCCTGAAGGACAGCGTTAACTTAAGTCAAATACCCTTAAATATAATGTAATGTCTTCCCACATCTGTCAAAACAGTACTGTTTATCCCCAGATTCAGCCCACTCAGACGTTCAAACAATAGAGAGAAACCCGGAGAAGGTCAAGGTTGTCACCGCCTAAGAGCCAGCTGAGCTGAAAACTGATGCTCCGATACGACTCAGACGACCGCTTGTAATCGGCTGACAGGAAGGAAGCGGATGAATACCAGGAAGTGAGGTTCATTAAAAAGACCCTACGTCTGCAGTGGCCTTGGTTGCTAGCGGCATGAAACATGAAAAATCTGCCCAAGTCTGCCTGCTGTTGCTAAGCAACCCTGATTAAGTTGAATCAATGAGAGACCTTTATTTTGCGACGGCAAAGTATGCCCTGCCCTTTGGAGAGGTCACTCAAGGTCATGTGAGTGAAGTCATGATATGCTGATGTGTATCTGAGGATCACTACATCAGTTAGTTATTCTGTTCCTTTATACTTTATTCTAATCTGATAAACGTGTGGGTGATATGGACAAATCCGATGTCATAGTATATGTCATTTTTATATTGCAATATCAATATGTAGCCTGATATAATATATTTTCTAGAAATACAATCGGGAAATATATTATATATTCACCTGATGGCTAAACATTGTGTTAAAAGATGCGAAACCAATCAGCATCCTCACCTTGATGATCTATGTGAAAGACAAGGAAAATTAGGAAACGGCATTATTCTTGTATTGCAGCGTATGAGGTGAAATCTTATGTCAGACATTGGGGGGAACCAACGAGCTATGGGGGAAGGTGAAACCCTCAAAAAAAAAACGATGCCCACACACCCGGCACAACGTTGGTATACAAGGCTGTTTTGTGAAAACGATCAAAGTAATCTCCTGCATTTTCAGTACCAGCAGCTACATGTTGGTGGTTCAGTAAAACGCTGTACCTGGAGCGATAAGGAACATGTGCCAAACAGTAACTAGGCACAGCAGTTGGCAGTTGACTGCTGAGCTATGATTAGACAATTGCTGTTTGATGGAGGGGTTAATTCGCAAAAATATCAAAGAAATAATGCATGTAGGCTGCATGTGGTACAAATATTTGGGCTTCTTAAAAAAAAAAATATCATACAACATAAAAAAAAAAGAATGCAGGCACACACAAAACAATGCACATACATACAAACATTTTTTTCTTTGAGAACACGTATTCCTTCTCCCTCGGGGCGTATTTTCATTATCCATTCATCAAAAACACATTTATTAAGACTGTCTAAGTCTCCACAGTACGTTTCTCACAATCAGCACTCCACCTCACTTTTCTTTCTCTCACACCCTCCCTTTATCTCTGTCTTCCCTCCTATCTCCTGCCCAATCTGCTTTCTCTTTCTCTGCCTCTCATTGTGTGTGTCTGCCTCACCTTTCTTCCTCAGTCTCATTCTCAGTCCTTATATGGGAACAACAGGTAAAAGCTTTTCTTACAAAGTCCCCTGACCCTATAAGGGGGGGCGAGAGAGCAGCCATCTTGTACATATATAAGCCATAAATGATTTATTACAGGTCTGAGATGTGTTCATTTCATATTCCTCTCCCACAGCGTAGTACTTTCTCTTGTACATCTCATGTAAACGTGGAGGAGCAAAAGAGATGCAGGGAAGGAGAGAGGAAGCAGAGCAATGGATAAAGTGTTTCAGAGACGGAGAATTACAGAAATACCAAAATATAGAGGAGCAGAAAATAATAATAAAGATGACAAAAAACATATCGTTTTTTAAGACCAATTCCTAGTTTATAAATCAACACTTTTAAACAGGGTTTTCTAAAGGCGTATTCCACCTCTATTCCAATAAAACATTAATTTATTAAACTTTGGGTAGCTAATTCTGAGGGTGTCTCAGTTGTATCAAAGCACTGTATCTATATTTGTGCTCTATGCCATCAAAAAGCATTGCTGATTCTAGATTTCTATAGCAGTGCCTTTGTTTTAACCGGCAGGACGGCCCTTAAAGACACAGTATAAACACACTGTGCCACAGCACAAAAAAAAGACAGCTAACAAAACCACTGCAGATATAAATCAAACCACTGATACCATGAGACAGATGGCAGGATGCACATATGCGTGTAAGACAGCTGTGGCTGTCATACTCCTTTGACGTAGAACTTCCCAGGTGTTGCCTCCTGGGCTTCACGAATGGGAGGCACGGCGGGCACGGCATTCTTCTGTGTGTGTGTGTGTGTGTGTGTAGATGTGCGTCTGTCTGAGGGTAAACCAGCGCATTCATGAGTGTGTTTTTTTTACTCTCAGGTTTTGGTGCCAGTGTACAAGTGTACGTGTCATGTCATGCCTTCGTCAAAGTGAGTGTTAGCAGTGAATCCCACGCTGTGTTTTAAAGCAGTTGGCAAGGAGATAGACAAAGGGAATTTCTTTTTAATCTGAAGCAGCCCTCACGTGTGCATTCCTTTCATAGCAAAAGCCAGCCAACGCCAAGATTAAACAAAAGAAAGATACCTTTTACTTATTGTTTATTTATTCAGGAAGTCCCATTGAGACCTAAGTTTGTGAGGCAAGCACAACAAAAAGCAAATCAATAATGCAATAAAAGTGAGACGCTTTACAAACTGTATATTGATAATGGAATATGTTGTATTGAAATATTCTTCAGTGCACTTCACTTTAGCTCATACATTAAGCTGCTTCTTTTTCATAATGTGCCCCTCAAACACTGTCTATCTTATCATGTTTTTGGTGATTGTGACTCTCTGGCTGCTGTTGTTTGGTAGATGTATGCGTTAAAAGAGCACGCCACTGTTTCTCCACTGCATTTAAAAAAGGGATCAACATAGATGCAGCAGAACCAAAGATATCAAACTTTTTTTTAGTACAAACATTCTTGTCAAAACCAGGCGCCTACATTACCCGCAATGTAGTGACATCACTTAGGGCAACATGGATGAAGTTCCTCTTTAACTCTTGATCATTTCAAATCAAACTATCAGATATAATAACACCTTTATGGATGTGTTTTTTGTTTTTGTTTGACAAACAGTATAACCACATATGCCCGGAGTCTTAACTCGTGTTGATGTTCAGCTATTTCCCTTTTAATTCTATGTATTTGGAAATAAATGTCAGTGGTATTATTATGCATCTAAAATGCAAACTTGCAGTCATCTAAGTTTGATTAGTCATGCATGTAACCCATGAGCAATTTCAAAAGCCCTGAGTCGGTGGTCATGTTAGTCATTTTAGACACCAACTCATAAAACCAAAAGGTGTCTGAGTTTGCCACGTCAGACATTTGCATTTTTGTCATCATCACATTCTGGTAAATGGTTGATCATGACCAAACACTTGAACAATGAGGGAAGTGTGCGTTGGGAAAACAATGTTTTTTGACTCCAGACTAATGTGGGCTTGATCTGACCGGACCTTGAAGAGAAGTAACTGTCACTCGCCGGCATCACCCAGACAGGAAGCAGATCACTGACTGATCCCGTTTCAGTTCCCCTGGCAGCTCAAAAGCAGGAAGTCAGACTGATAAGCAAGAGCGGACACAGACAATGAACAACTGTAAAATATATCGGTAAAGAGGACCACATACTGAAACACACTGACTTAAACACGTCACATGACATGAGACTGTGTGCATGATTATGAAACATGATTTATGACTAAAAAAAAGCTTGCACTGTTTCCTATTGTGCGCTTCACTCTAAATGAGCTTATTTTTTCACTATCTGCAGAAAACAACACGCTCGGCAGATTTGTCATTACGACCAAAATGTATCACATTTCCCATAAAATGTTTTCTCATCAAAAAAAAGTTGATGAAAACAAAGGACCATATTCTGTGCTCGCAATTGGAGCTAAACTGCAACATCGCTGTTTGGAAATAATAATGAATCAAAAGGAACCACCAAGAAAATTGTGACAGTAAAAACCTAATTTGAGTTCTCACAGGTCTTTGTGAGACATTGAAAAGTAAATATAAAAGTAAATTGCCTGAAAGAGTGAACAGAGTGTCCAGATACATGAGATAAGATGATACAGGTTCATTATCTCGTCCTGTAGGCTGGTAGTTAGGTATTTTTATACAATGGGAGACTCTTCCTGTCTTTCTGTTGCATTCCAGGGCTGTGGGTGTAATGGCACACAGTTTAGGATGTCCTGCTGGTAGCGATCCTTCCTCACGGAAAGAAGATGAAAGGTCAGCACGTGACGGTATTTTTAAGTCAGTATTGTGTGTGTTTCTGTGTAGTTTCTGTGTGATTCTGGGGGGCCACTCAGAATAAGGTTGAAAGTAACGGTTCAATAAAACCCTCCCCTGAACGGCGATTGTCTAATCATAGCTTAGCAACCATAACTATAGCAGGACTGTCAACGATATTAGCCCGAGATCCGTAGAACATTTGAAAACAAAATGCTATCAGTCAAAATTCACATTTTACTTTGTTTATTTTGCGTCTTGTCTCTTTCTTGGCAAGTGAATTGCACTAGTTTGTGTGGAGGGCATTGGGGGAGGGAGGCAAAGCGAGAACGGGCAGAAAATGGAAATGACTTAAGAGGCACTGGATTATTTACACAATATTATCATATGTGTATTATTAACATGATATCAATATTTCATATTTTTTATTTGACGGTTATCGCCAATATATCGTGCAACCCGAGAATGAGCTAAGTAGCCAAATAGAGTTAAGTAAGAACCACATACAGTAACAGTCTGATCTTACATTTTCACACATCTATTAACTGCACGGCTCATCAGATGGTGAAGGTGATTACATTTTGCCTGGGACATGCATCTGTAGCCTCAGCCTGTTGGCATAATATGTTGCCATCAAGCGCATATTTTAGAGTTCTTCCACAGAGTTCTTGTTTTAAAACGAGTCGGCTGTGGACATGATACATTCAGTCGGAGACGACATTTTCAACCAAATCTTGGTACTGGCGTTATCTTAATTAGCGAGTCAGATATAGCTGATAAACTAGAAATGAGAAGCCCGTTTTTGTCTGAAATCTTTTTAAGTGGTAAATCTGCCACTGTTATTATCCCAAAACACCCGACTCAAGAGTGGGCTATGGCTATGTGTGTGCGTGAATGTGTGTGTGTATGCAAAACAATAATTCCTCTGCTGTTGACACTCAAGCAAAGTGCACCTCAAGTTCAAGGATTTCATTGTGATCCAAATAGTTCTACAGCACCAACCAGCAGCGCGGTGACAAGTCTAATGACTAATCCAATGGTCATCCCTCTGCCCAAACTCTCGTTTTCTCTCTCTCTCTCTCTCTCTCTCACGCACACACACACAAAGGCGCACACACTCCCCTCAACACCACAAACAGAGCATAGCCAATTAAATAAGATGAGCAGCAAAGCTTGGGGTTACTGGAAACACACAAAAGGCTTTTGTCGAGCTGCCCCAAACTGACACACACCGGTTGAATGTATGGGAAAAGATTAACCATGCATACATTACTATGTGTCCAGAAACCATTATGGACTCATGTGATTCACACAGATTGTGCCCCCTTTCTATATCTTCGCACTGCTTTACAGTAAAGTCTCTCAGACCAATTATTTTGAGAACTGAAGCATGTGAAAAGATGTGCCTCACACCCCCCCGAGGACGGAGGTTTCCATACACAATATATTCAAATGCCTGGTTTTTGACAACAACAAAAAAAAATTCCTTCCTTCATTTAAAAAACAAAGTAGTGAAAGTTGGAGAGAAAACGGAGGAGATTAAGCGGTGTGGGGGAAATAGATGGAGAGAGAGTTGGACAAAGACTGACCCCTCACACGACAAAAAAAAAAAATCATTGTTCAAGCAGAAAAGAATCATTATTAAATGAGACAAAGAAGAGGAAAAGAAAAGGAAAAGAGAAAGACAAGAGAGACGGGACAGAGGAGCGGGCGTGTCTTGACTCATCCAGACAGACAATAGTTGAATGACACAGTGTCTAACCTGGTATTAATTCAACATATTGTGTTTTTGTTGGTAGAGAAAACCAGAAAAGACGAGCGTGAAGGGAAGACAGGATTATGGTTGGATTTATTTTAATGTGTATCTGTGGGAATTCATATCTATTAAAATGTATATGAAAATGATTTCTCGAGTCAACATAGCCATAGATGTGGATTAAATACTTAATAGACATTATCTATTAATAATTAAGTCATTTGGTGTCGTGATAATACCTTCATTTAATATTTGGTTGAATTTCTTGTAAGTATTGTACTCAGTACCCACACTTCTTATTAAGCTATTTTATCTTTTAACCTGGATAACTCCCAGCTCACAAAATAGATACATGTATGCAAACAGATGCTGACATGTATGCAAATGAAGACAGTTGTTTTGATTCCTTCACACCCCCCCCCCCCTCCCCCATCCGATATCATGCTCCAATCTGCGCAGGGCTGTATGAATTTGAATAATTCAGCAGCAGGGAGAGTTGTTTTTATCCGTCTTTTTACACACACACACACACACGCACGCACACGTATGACTCCATGCCTTCATGCTATCCTGAAGGGCAAACCTATCACTATTTGATGAAGACTTCAAAACTGTATGAAAGCTACAAGATGGTTCAAAGGCTTACTCACCTTTCAAGAAAAGTCCTTTATTTTCTGAATATGAACTAAAAATGAATAAATTAGCTAAACTAAACCCGGGTTACATAAAGGAATAGTCGACATTTTGGAAAACGCACTTTCTTTTGAGAGTTGGATGAGAAGAGGGGTAGAGTCGTATCGATTTTCTCATCTTACTTAAGTGTGTTTCCCAAAAAGTTGAAGAAAGGGGAGGGGAGATTTATGTTTGATTCAATTGTTTACTTCCTTGGCATGTTGTATTTTTTGGATCCTCATTGTGTAATCAGTATGAAACACAACAAAACACACATCTGCCACTCATTTTGCAATCTATAGTTTATAGATTTTAATTTCTCTCTCACTGAGAAGCATTAATGATAACACAATGATTCTCTTGGTCTCAGCGTGTAAACCCATAATGAATTAATTTTTTACCAGACCACCGATACACAGTAATACACACATGCCAGAGAAACGTGCATCATTGCACATATTGCTGATATAAGACCATGTAAAACACGAATCAGTGTGAAGAGTGCAAGTGCACGTGTTCATATCCCTTCTGGGATTTGTGAGATATTTACAGGGAGATGTTACATCTGTGTCCTTCGGGGGAGTTTGAGTGCCATCTGATTTTTCGAGTTCCTTCCCAGTTCAGAGCCGGATAAAAGAAGAAAGGGTTCAGCGGTTCCCTCTCTGTCTCTTCTTTGAAGGTGACAGAGTCAGCGTGGAATGCGACTCTAATCATTACTGTTGGGAGAAATTGTTCAGGACAAAGTCATTACACTTTCCACTTTTCCTCGCTGGAAATAGTTTCCACAAAGAGAAGTGTGAAGAGTGTGTGTGTTTGTGTGTGTGTGTGTGTTTGTGTGTGTGTGTGTGTGTGTGTGTGAGTGTGTGTGTGCAGCAGGTGTTTTCTTTTCTCTCCTGAACTGAGGAATTGAACAAGACATTAGTCCAATAGGACAAAAGTATTGTCTGAGAACGTTGATCAAGCAAGACAGGATTAAGATATAACCGTTTTATGAGTTTTGTACCTCTGGAGGTTTCTTTTTGCTTCGGGCTTAAAACTGAATATTTAAATGAGGGTTTCGACGCTGTTGAACCGTTAGAGGCTTTTTCCTTTTAATAATTTACTCTTTGGTAAGATGCTGCTCTTCCCAAAAGGCTCAAATGTCTTTCATATTATGGCCTCACACGTGTCTAAATGCTATGCTAATCTCAGAGTCTCTGTTGGAACCTCTTTTAGTCGTATTAATCATTAAATATATAAATGGTACATGTCAGTGCTTTTCTGCTTTACGTGTACTGTACTTGGATGAGGATTAAATCCAACTAGTATCAGTCTGTTTTTATTTTATTTTCACTTCATTCTAATAGGACTGTTTTTATAGAATAAAATCTCCAGGAAATATGTGATCAAGTAGAGCCTGTTAGTGGCTGAGCGCCATCTTTGTTTCCATGTTTGTGTTTGTTTTCGTCCACATTTTTTCTCACTGTCTGAAGGCAAATCTTGAACATGTTGATCGACCTTTACGTTGCTCGTACTTATCAACGTTTGTACATTTGGGACCTAAGACCGGCCTTGTCTTGCCATTTAATGAAGCACAGCCTTGCTAAGAAATAAACAATGGAAATGTCAATATGTTCCCTCATCCATGAGTTGTTAAAACAATTAAGGAGGGTTTTTTTTTTTTTGCCCTCTTCCAAACGGCAGAGACACTCTCTTTGTCTTTGTGTCGTCTATTATTGCTGGAGGCCGGTGTAATTGCACAGAGCACCATTTACTGATTCAGCACTTCCACCGTGTTAGAAAAGCAATCAGGATTGTCCCACAGCGATCCGCTTTATTGCTCCACTCGCTCCGCCTTATTTCAGATGATGTGAAGTGAAACACAGAGCGATGTTCAGCTACGCTCTGAGGCCAAATCAGGCAGAAGTTTTTTCTCCATCCTGTCGAATCGTTGTGTCAACTCTCCATCTGCGGGGGACTTCCTCGCTGCTGAGGTTTGCACAACAGGAAGATCTTGTCTATTGTTTCATCACTCAGGATTGTCTTTTCTTCTCCTCTCTTCCTCACCATTCTGCTCTGCTTTCCATCTTGCTCTTCCATTCCAACATATTATAGTTGTTTACTCGTAAACATACGCTCTCATTTCTTGTATTTAAACCTAATGAATGAAATGACTTATATTTGTGCCCACACAATAGGTTCAGCCTAAGTGTGTAGAGTCTTTCAGTTTAAGTCATTTTTTTACAGTGTGAACATATCAATATTTCATTAATTAAATAACTATTAGAAATGTATTCCATCACATTTGTGAGATTTATTGTGCATGTCTGATACAGTTGGCTAATTTTATTGATTATGTCTGGAGCATTAGAGCAAATCCAACCCCAGAATATAAATCTGACCCATTTGTCTATTTTAGGTCACAAAAGCAAACAGATTGATTAAAAGGGTTTCTATTAATATGTGACTCCGGTATACACAAGGTCTGCAGGCAGATGAGCATGAAGTCCACAAAGTGTCACTGCGAATATTCATTGATTCATTTGCTTTAAATATTAATTTCTGTATTTATTATTAAGGTTTGATTATTTTACTAATTTAGCTTTCTAATATTTTTCGGCAACTATCGTCGCCATTTTCCTTCAAGTTTCAAACTTGTGTTTCTTGGTGCCTAGGATTTTGTTGGTTTATTTTTTAATCTGCTATATTGTAAATGGTGTCTCTACCTCAATGTATTTCAGAGGTAAAAAAAAAAAAAAGTAAATGATTAGCACTTCTTAGTTGGTAAGATGACAACAAACGGGTCTTATTGTCAGTCACAATATTTTTATGAGCTTATTTCCTTTTCTATTTATATTTCTATTTAGATTTTACACCATTTCAATTAATAACAGTTTTTTTTTTTACTCTCAGAGCTAGCAAGCTGTCAGTTAACTATTATTTGCAGTCTAGTTTGGTCGCTCACAGGGACAATAAGTTCACACAGTTTATTTCAAAGACGTGTTTGTACTATTGACTCCGTCTCAACTTTCCTCTTTTGTGGAGCAGATTATACTTTGACAGGTTAAATAGAAGTGTTTGGTGCAGCACAGCTAAGCTGGAGCTTCCTCCATTTTGGACTCTCTGGCTCTCTGATACCTCAAAGGTTATTACTGTCGAGACAGCTTGCTTATAGTCAACTGCACAAATAATATGTATTAAATCAAAGTTCACTAAAGTTGAACTTTATATAAAATAATGTAAGGATTTTCTTCGCCCCCACGAGCAAATCCACCAACCGCGGCAACTCTATTAGACAGAATCTATTCCACCATTATGAATGCAGATGAGACCGCAGCATAATACCACAAATCTTGTGGAGTTCACAAACATAATTCACTTGGGATGTCTCTATTTATATATCTCATTCAACAATGTCTTCATTAAATCAAAATAACACTTCTGTCCCCATAAAATGCCACCATTTTTGGATCTTTTAAATTCAATCTTAAGACATTAAGACTCAAACCATGAACATTTAGTCGCGCATCTGCAGACATACAAACCAGTATCACCATGTCTGTCAATTT